>PVIR01004748.1:25198-76781 GCA_004026965.1 Petromus typicus
ACAGGGTCTCACTTTGTGGTTCAGGCTGGCCCTGAGCTCAGCCTCCAACTCACATCACAGCAATCCTCCTGCCTCTGCCTCCCGAGTGCTGGGATTACAGGCGTGAGCCACCACGCCTGGCACTGGTATGTGGTACTGGTTGCCGCTGGGGTGAGTCTCCACACCCAGTATTGTTATGTGGTTACCGGGGATTGAACCCGGGTCCTTGCGCTTACAAGACAGGCGCCGGGACCACTGAGCTATATCCCCGGCCCCAAGCTACACTTTCTTAATAATAAAACAGAACCTTTTTATATGAAACAGTGGTAACAATATTTAATTATACAGTAAATATATTTATGTATAATACTTTTCACCTTGTTATATGTCGTGTTATACATTGACAGAGCAATTTTCTTGAATATCAAAAATTACTTTAAATGTCATATTTGGAATGATCTATGATAGTAAGACTAGATATAACACTGACTTCTTGACCTTTTCTGTCTTTGACAACTTTTTAGAGTTAGTAATACACTACTTTCTTGGTAAGAAAAATACAATTAGTATATAAAAATTAATCTGATATGAATATATTAAGACCCAGATCTTAAAGGTAAGGAAAATTAACATGGACTCAAGTTCTCTTCAGAACTGCATATATTTAAGTAAAGAAGGAAACAGTATTTTCATGGGAAATATTTCTTAACAAACAGAAAATGTGCTGTATTTTTTTCCTCAGCAGATGTAGTAGACTATCTGTGCAATTAGATAAATGGGTCCTAAATGAAAATTTTTCTTCATTTTGTGGTTAAGTATTTGAACTCTAACCTACCACAATTTTAACAACAATTATGCATATTTTAGCCAATATTCATGCAAGCAAAAACAGTAATAAAACTTATAGTTAAAGAGTGAGTAATGAAGCTGAGTGTGGTGGTACACACCTGCAATCCCAGGCTGAGGCAGCAGGACTGTGGTAAGTTTGAGGCCAGCCTGGCTACATAGTAAGACCTTGTCTCAAAAAAAAAAAAATAAAAAAAAATTTAAAAATCAAATAAATAAATTTCATATGTCATTTTAGAAAAATCTCAAGTTCTCCTTATCCTTTAAGACCAGAGTTAATTTAATAACTAATTTAAAAATCCTTTCTTAAATTTTATTTTCCTCCACTTGATGAAAATAACTGATAAAGTTTCAGGATGTCAAATACTAAATATAATGGATATTCAAACTAAAATTCATTACAGTAAAGGGCACTGCCATTATTCTTTCTCAAAATACTGTCCCTCACTTCATTCACACTAATGCCATTCTTTGCCATTTTCTGCAGCAGTTCTGGAAGTTTCTTCCTTGAATGTGATAAAAAATACAGTGAATGCTTCTGCTAACTGTTAACAAATGAAAAGGCATGTTTATTTAAAATAAAAAACAAAAAAACCCTGGGCCAGAAATGTAGCTCAGTGGTCCCGTGCCTGCCTAACAGGCGCAAGGTCCAGACTGCAACCCCAGGCACCAGGACTGCGCTGATATTCTGAATCAATTCAGAATATTTATCTTTCATGGTTATTTTGATTTTCTCGGAATAGCCATAAGTTGCATAGTATTAGATCTACTAAATAAGGTAGATGAATGCACACCATCAGGTAGTTTTGTTTTATAGCACACAAAAAGAAGTAGTGGAAACCTTTAATACAAAATTTTAAAAGGCTGAGGTTCCAACTATACACAAACAAAAAACTTCATGACTTGAGTTATATTCTGGAATTCATCTTAGGCAAGAGCCCAAGAACACTACTAAAGTCACAAAAAAATAATGTGGATATAAAATAATAGGAATATGTGTGTGTGTTTAACTTGGAGAAACACAATTAGACTACAAAGGAAGCATCTAAAAATAACTGTATCACTTATAATCCCAGCACTTGGGAAACTGAGACAAGAGGATCAAAGTGAGTTTGAGGCTGAATCATGAGCAAACACTGCCTCAAAAATAATTGTATCAGAATTGTAAAGAAAATAGGAAAAGGAAAACATCCACCATCTCCTAGTGATAGAGCTGAGACTCTTAAGTAAAGACAAGAAATATTTCAGACTATGACAATGCAAAGAACAGACTTAAAACAAGTAGTTTTAAATTTTTTTTTTCTTTTTAAAAATAAACATGAAAATGTCACCTGTCTATTTTATAAAAGCAACTTTTAGGATGACGTTTAGCAAATAAGATATGAATTGCAGAGATTTATTCCCTCTGGCTGGACGTGACATCTGGCAGCACTATGAACACTCCCTCAGCTTACTGTCTTACCACACAAGCATCTATGGGTTTATCATGCTTCAGAAGAGGACGTGGGAAGAACACAACCAATCACGTACAAGAAGATCAATGGATACTTCTTAGAGAGACATAAAGGTACTACTGCCTAGCTATGTCACACAGGTACACTAACACCTGTCCACACTAAGACCTACCGATGCAGCCTTTTCTACAAATCAAAATGTAGTAAGTACCTTAGTATAGAGGAATGTGGTACTCACGAAAGAATGATGACTACTATGGCTTTATTGAAAAAAACACAATAAAATAAAAGAGGTGTTTTGAGCTTTTCTAGCAGTGTCCTCACTACATTCCAGGAAATAGACTTACTTATTTTCTTAAATCCCAACAAGACTTAGCATCTGAGGTAAGAGACTGAAAGGGGAGTTTAAAGCCCTTTAATATAACAGTCCCCTGACAAATAGAAAGCTATGCTGTTTGACATTAACTATCCTCAACTAACACTAAATCAATGATTTAAAAGTTCCCTTTTGTCTCTATTGAAAGTTTTCTTCTTCATCCATCTAAGCAAACAAATTTCACAATCAGTTTCCTAACCTTTCTAAGATGACTCTATACATGGTATACTCTCTTTACTTAATGAATCTTTTCCTTTGTTAGCTTCTCTTCATTCGTTCATCCCTTAAGTATTACTTCTTAGGGCTCAGCTTTTCTACTCTTCATCAATCCCATCAGCAACTACATTTCAGCTATGGACTATTACTGCTTCTCCCCACGCCATGTGTTCTTTTTCTTAAGCAGCACCTTCAGGTATCCATTTGCCTACTGAGTATGTATACCCCACAAAATCCTACAAGTACTTCAAACTCAGTAAGTTAGCAAAGCTTACTGCCTTGCTTCTAAAATTTGCTCTATTTTCTACAGATACATGTACCCAGTCTCCCAAGTTATAAACCTGAGGCTTCATATATAATTACTTACCACATCTTTTAAATCCAAACTTTTCATTTCAATGAGTTAAGTGCTCCAAAATTTTGATCCGAATGTATTATTCTGTACTTTTAGAAATAGCCATAACATAAAATCACTTTTATTATGATATTCAGGCCTAGTTTATCTTTTCAGCTCTAAATACCTTTCTCCTGTGTTATCACCATACAATACACATGAAACAGGCATTGCTCACCCTTCCCAAGGTTAAGAGCCACTCAGTCATTAAATACAATAAGAGCCAGCTATGTGCCATGCACAGCTCTAGGAATGCAGGACACCCTAGTGTGACCAAGAGATGGAAGGAGCGGGGACAAGGGAAAAAAAAGCGAAATGAATTAAGATGTGTTATATACATGTACCAACTCCTCCTGATGAATGTAACCATTATGTACTGCAAACATGTATTGAAATTTAATTTTTTTTTTTTTTTTTTGAGACAGGGTCCTACTTTGTAGTTCAGGCTGGCCCTAAGCTCAGCCTCCAACTCACATCACAGCAATCCTCCTGCCTCTGCCTCCCGAGTGCTGGGATTACAGATGTGAGCCACCACGCCCGGCACTGTGGCATGTGCTACTGATTGCTGCTGGCCGTGAGTCTCCACTCCCAGTATTGTATGTGGTTACCAGGGGATCCAAACCTGGCTCTTGAGCTTGCAAGACAGGCGCTGAAACCACTGAGCTAAATCCCTGGCCCAAAATGTAAAATTTTTAAAGAAAAAAGTAAACAAAACAGATAAAGTTTTTACCTTGTGTGCCCTACATCCATTGAGAGACGACAACGAACAAAGAAATATATATTACAATATGAGATGATGGTGAGTGCTATTGGAGAGAAAAATCTACCTAGAAAAGCATCTTAGAACGAAAAATATCACATTATGAGACACTGATTTTTCCAGCAAGCAGAATGCTCTTCTTGTAAATGACAGAAATCCAGCATGCTATAATCTCAGTAGGACATGGTGGCACATGCCTGTAGTCTCTGCACTGAAAAGCTGAGGCAAGAAGATTACAAGTTCATTCCTAACCTAAGCAACTTAGCAAGTTACGGAGACCCAGTCCCAACATAAATAATTTCTTAAAAGGGTAGGGATAAAGCATAGTGTGAAGGTCCTGGGTTTAATCCTTAGTACCAAGGGAAAAACAATGCAATCATTCTGCTACATTCCTTCATTACATTTTAACTTAAATTATAATTTAAAAACCACAACACCAAGAATAACACTGAAGTGTACAATTGTTGAGAAGTATAACAGAATACAAATTACTTCTCAAACAACCAATTACACTAATTTTACTTTTTGAGATTCAAGTTGATAGTTAATTGTTTTTATTTTATTCTACTATTTTAGTTGGTCCCTCCATGTAACCCCACCAAAGTATTACCAGCACTGGCACATTTTAAATTACATCACAGGATTGAAATCTATAAAACTTGAATACTCATCTAAAATTCATCTCATTGTTATTTCAATTTTCCTATAATTCTCAAACTGTATCACGGTTTTAAGTGTGGGCCTACAAATTAAGACTCTGTCGCAACAGGAGAACATTAGAGACAAGAGCTTTTTTAACTAGTGATTTAAAAACAGTTGTTCAACTGTCTGACTCACTTAAGTGCATAATATGTCTCAACTGTTTACAAAGAGCTGAAACAACTGCAGAAACCTACATAAGAGCACTGTTTAAGATACAGGGTATTACTACAGGATTTGAAAATGAGCCAAAGAAAATTTGCACAGACATTAATTGACCCATTTCATACTCAGAAAATTACAATAATTTGTTTTACCATCTAAATAATAACATCTACTCTAAAATACCTCAAACTTTATTCTGGGAATCTCTGCCATTATTGTTTACAAAGGACTCCATCTCAGGACACACATGAATGAACAAATGAAAGAAACAAGGAACAAATGAATAGATGGATGAATGCTGGTGTTTCAGCACTCATATAAATGTGTAAAGAAAACTAAAGGTTCTGGATTTTTTTTTAAGTAAAAAGTTAAATTGGAAATGTTTTAAACTTCCAAATAAGGAAAAATAAAGTTCTGTGGAGGGTGAGCCTTAATGATTACAACTCTGACAAGCAGAATTCTGATAAAAGGCTTCAGGGTTTAGGAAACAATGATAAGACTTTATTATTCTCAAAGGGCACATCCTTTTCTATCAACTGTCCCTGGATCCTTTGAAACATGCACACCGCAGGACGTTCCTTCCTATGTCCTATGTGACTATCACCTTCCTCTTCAAGCTGGTTGGCAGAGAAGAGCCCACAACCTAGGGCCAGCTGAAATTCTGACTAAAGTCTGGGCCACAGGAACGAATGGGTTGGGGGATGGGATAGGGAGCATCAGCTGGATGACAATGTACTAGTAATTCTTGTGTTGGAGAAAAAAAAGCAGCTATCAACGTGCTATACAAGCCTCTGTTTATGTAATATTTAAAAACCAAAATAAAAGATGGAGAAGACCCAAATTTTACTTCTTCTTCAAGAAAAAGAAGATACATACCGCATCTGTGATGTCTATTTCATACAACCTTTGGAAAGTTCTACGTTCAAAGAAAACAAGTTTGCCGCTACCACATCCTCTTTGAACAGAGGTGCCGGTGACAATGAGTTTATCATCTGGACTGAAGCAGCAGTCAGTCCTACAGAGACAAAGTTGATAAATGTAAGTTTATGACTCACAACACAGTAATAATGAGTGACCTGAATAAAATAAAACACCACTGAAAAAAGAGCTAATTCCTGTATAAAATTTACAAATCAGGCACCTTTAATAATCTGTTTAGGGCTGATAATTTAGCTTAGTGGACTAGCTCCTGCTTGGCAATTATGAAGTCCTGAGTTCTATCCCCAGTACAAAAAAATTTTTTTCATTGAAAAAATAATAATTATCTGTTTTACCATCACTATTATCCTGTTAGATATCATCCACATTATACTCATAAAAGAAACTGAGAGACATTTAATAAACCTTGTCCACCATCACAGAAGAAAGTGATACAGCTGAGATTTGAACACAAGGTACCTAGCTCCAGAATCCAACCCTTTTTAACACACAGGCATTTATATGTGTGTATATATATGTATATATATGTATATATATATATATATATATATATATATAGAGAGAGAGAGAGAGAGAGAGAGAGACAGATATCTATATTGATATATTTAATATAAAGAGATTGACTTCCCAATTTCTATCTCAGTGGGTCTGCTGTTTGTGTATAAAAAGGCTAGACCTGGGCCAGGGAGTTAGCTCAGTGGTTCCGGCGCCTGTCTCGCAAGCGCAAGGACCCGGGTTCGATTCCCCGGTAACCACATAACAATACTGAGTGTGGACACCCACACCCAGCAGCAACCAGTACCACATACCACAGTGCCGGGTGTGGTGGCTCACGCCTGTCATCCCAGCACTCGGGAGGCAGAGGCAGGAGGATTGCTGTGATGTGAGTTTGAGGCTGAGCTGAGGGCCAGCCTGAACCACAAAGCGAGACCCTGTCTCAAAAAACCTAAAAAAAAAAAAAAAAAAGGCTAGACCTTGGCACTGACCTTGTATGCAGCTATAATATTAAACTTGGTGATTAGATCTAGCAGTTTTTTGGATAAAGAAAGTGTAGGGGCAATTCCATATAGCTATGCAGAATGTTCACAAATACACATATATGTGACTAACCTCTAATTAGTGATTGTTTTGGCCATTTAAAAAATTATTCTTACTATTACACCCTCTAAATAATTTTAGTTCCATCAAATCAAGCATCATGCATCCTGAACCAGGCCAAATCACTGCAGCTGAACTCCTGGCTCTAATTAGGCAGCTTCCTTTCCCACAGACCTGGCCACCTGATTGTGATTAATCTAAGACATGATCTGAAGAAGTTATATCATTTGAATTACTTGTAGTATGCATACTAGCCCTCCAAATTCTCATCCATTGTAAGTTCACATTTGTTTGTAGGTTTAACAAGTAATGCCATGAGCAGTGGATCATGTGAGAGCTGATACTCTGCTGTTCTACAGCTCCTTCCTATGATGCTTCAAATACCTTCACATTCTTTGTTTGTTATTATTTAATTCAGAAGAGAAATTTTGTTTCTACTAAAAGAGAAACACTTTTCCCGGCACCATTTGTAGGATTTAGAGACTAAGCTCACCTTAGCTGCTCCTGAAAATTCTTTAAAAACTTTATGACTTAATAGGATGGAAATAGGGACCTAAAGGAAGAGTCCAGATAACCGAAGGACTTGTGTTTTCACATAATAGATACCCACAAACATACTCATGCCCATCATTTAACTTCAAACATTTTATCATCTGAAAAAAATGTGTAAAATAAAAAATAAAATGCACACTTCAAAAAACATATTTCACAAGTCATTTTTCCAGACAATGTAAAAGAATGATATAAATTACCATTAAAGTGAAGAGTTTTTTTCAATTACTCTGTGCCAATCAAATATTAAAAATATACTACTTACATTGGGAACATGGTGGGAAGACCTGAGGCTGAAAAAAGTGGCTTATTAAATTGTCGGATGTCCCATAATTTTAATGTGTCATCACCTGATAAAGGAATAAGAAAAAAAGTGAATTTTACAGAAATACCTCAGTCTCAGCTTAAAGTTTGCTAAATTTAGTGTATAAATCTAAGGAAGGAAGAATGGGAGGATAAAAGAACAGAAGAAAGAAAGGGAGAGAGAAAAAGAACCCAGATGCACATAGGAATATTTTACTTTTTTAACAGTTCAGGGAGCTTGAGAGCAGTAAGAGTTATAAGAACATAGAGAACAATATGAAACTGTCTTTTTTTGTGTTGTACTAGGGATTAAACTTGATAGCACTTGTGAGGCAGGTGCTAGACCCACTAAGCTAAATCCCCAACCCCAATAAATCTATCTTGTAGAAATTACTTTCCTTACTGATTCACCTGTAAGTCAGAAATAATTCTGAAGAATCTACGGTACAGCTTTAGAACAGATGGTCGCTTCCCTATGGTATGTTTTATTATAACCTAACTTCCTGGGAAATCCTCATTTAAGAACCATCAGGATTGAAAATAGTACAATTCATGACAGATTTTTCCTCACTACTATGTAGGCAACTATCCATCAACATTAATGAGTGGGCTGTATTATTCTCTGCCCTCTGGTGCAATTCTACCCACACTCATCCTCCTTCATTTTGTGAGGGAGTACACCTTTCCCAAGCCATGTAAAGAGTGATGACTATTATTTTAAAAAGCACTTTCCTATATTTTTAAAGGGCTACTAACAAACTCTTGAGCAGAACAAAAGCCAAACTCATAAGAACAGTAATATCTTTGCTGTTCTTGCTTCCCCGAATTTGCAGCTGAGACCTGCTTCAACCCATTGGATCCAATAAAGAATCACAATCAGCTGCAAATACGATGAATATAGTGTTTTCACTCTTAATTGGAAACTATCCCCCTCTCCCCAGTGACCCCACCTCTAAAACCAAACATTTGTCAAGTGCACTAATCCACAACTAGCTCGACTCTGTATTGACCTGATACAAAGACCTGATTATACTGTAAGAACTTTGTAGAGCTGGTATGTGGCTCTATTGCTTTTCATCATTCTTACACTCAAACAATAAGAAACATTAATCTGCACTGATTCCAGCTAACACAGTGTGCCACAGTCAGGAAGTCAGGGCACCTGTAACACCCTCACGGCACTCTGCTGAACAGACTTCCTTCTGCTACCTTCTGTACCTCCAGGAAGGAAAAGGATGGAATGTAGTATACAAACTGTGTCGATCAATAGTTGTCGAACAGCCAGTACAGGATACAAGGGAAAGTCAACAGTTACCACCAAATTGGTTTTGACTAAAAAAATTTCATTTTTTACTTCCAGACAGTAACTATAAACAGAGTGAGGGCTCAAACATTTTAGAACTCTCTGCAAAGAATTTCCAAACTATACTCTTTCCTAATTCCAGCTAAGACATGGGATTAAAGATGCAAGAATGAATTAACAATTTCAAAGTGGAGATTTATCCTTTAAAAAGCCTTCCCTGGAGATTCAGATATACTATTTTGGTAAAAATCACTGGATTGTTGATGTTTTGATTTGGGTACTTTTGTTTTATTTATTCATTTATTTATTTTGAGACAGGGTCTCACTATGTAGTTCAGGCTGCCCCTGAACTCACTATGTGCACTCCAACTCTCAGTGATTCTCCTGCCCTGGCCTTCAGCCTCCCAACATGCTGTGATTACAAGTATATGCCATCACATCTGGCTTAAAACCACTGTTTTTAAGTACAAAAAATATATATGTATATAGTTTTAACTAGAAGTCATCTCAGGACTCAAGTAGCAGGTTAGAATTCATGAGAAAAATATTTTATACAAATTTACATCTGTCCTATATACCTTGAAAATTCTGTGTATATGTACTGTGATTTATTTTAAGAATGCAAGTCAGGGGAGTTTTCATACAGTAGATACAATGGTATGGCTCAGGTCGAGATGGCCCCCGAAAGCCTCATGCATTCAGTCATAGGTGGGGCTTTTTCTGAGGCAGTTGAACCTACAATGTGTGATTGATTTGTGGTGTAATGTGAGTCTCAAGAGCACTAAAACAATGGTATGAGTGCCACCCCCCCACACAAGTACTCTAGGTAAAATATAAGGGATAGAAAGAGCTGTGCTTCTCCCTAGTTGCTTTTGCTTTCTGGCTGCCATGAATTGTTCCTCCTCTACAAGACCTGTCTGCCACACCATCCTGATCATGGACTGAATCCTCTACAAACTGTGAGCTGAATAAACTTTCTGACTTTAACTTTGAATGTCAGGGGCCAAGGATATAGCTCAGTAGTGGCATGCCCGCCTGGCTAGTCCAAGGTCCTGAATTCAATCCCTGGTATGCCAAAAAAAACCCTTCAGATGTCAGGTATTTTGTCTCAATGACAGGAATAGTAACTAAGACATAGGCTTCTTTAGCAGAAAGAGAATCTGAATGGAGTTCTCAACAGTAAAAAAAGCGGGGAAGGAGGCCAGGCATAGTGCTTCAAACCTGTTATCCCAGCACTGAGGAAGCTGAGGCAGGAGGACTGCCATGAGTTCGAGACCTACCTGGGGTAAAGTGAGTTCAAGACCAGCCTGAACTACTCAGCAAGACCTTGTCTTTAAAAAAAGACAAAAAAAAAAAAAAAAAAAGCACAGTTTCTAAAATGGGGAGAAAGCTGTATCAGCTCATAGTACATGCTCAATATATAGATGTTAAGTGAATGAATGTATAAATACAACACGGCTAACTTCATCAGACTAATAGCTTTTCTTTGGCCTATGGAAAAATTTTATATGGTATTTAAGGCCGTGTGTAATGTGCCTCCAATCTCCTTATCTTACACCATATCTTTCCTCTTCCTACAGGGGATGTATGGGAAGATCCTCAGCCATATCCCACTCTTTCCTATATGCAAAGCTCATAAACTTCCCTACTATCCATCTCTTCCTATTAATACACAGCTTTATCCTGGTGAGAAACATATATCAAAAAATCAGCAACAATCTATATCCAACCATACAAATGAAAATAAACTTTTAATAGAACAACCTATTGCTCTTTAAAATAACATCGATATAGACCTTATTTCAAAAATGAATTGAATTAGTGTTTGAACTGAGAAAAAAAACCAATGATCAACAGAGAGTTTTGAAAGATCAGACAAAGAACTATAAAGTGGTATACAAAGTATGAAAGAATGTAAGACCATCTACAAAATTCCAAAGGTCATTCATGGAGACTCTACACTTTTATAAAATCTGAAGCCACAATAAAAACAAGAAAATGAGAACATATTTTCTAAATTTACTTGATAGCTTGTGTGTGTGTGTGTGTCTGTATGTCTGTATGTTTTGATTTTTTGAGACAGGTATCACTATATAGTTCAGGCTGGCCTTGCACTCACTATGTAGCCCTGCTAGCCTCACACTCACAACAGTTCTCCGGCCTCAGCCTCCCAAGGGATAATAGGCATGTGCACCACCACACCAAGGCCACTGATAACTTTTAATACAATGTTGGAAACACATTTCATCAAACACATGTCATCAAATCAGACTGACATGAGTACATTAACAAACATTCATCTAGTTTTATACATTGTAGCATATTAATGTGACACTTGTTAGTGTTAAATATGGTTAATTTATACATAGAAACTCATCAAAAATAGTTTTTAACTTACCTCCACGAGAGGCAAGGACATTACCATCATAGGAAAAAGCCACACAAGAAGTGTCTGTGCCTGGGTCATGAGCCTGTTTATAGTGGAATTTAGGATGAACCTATTTGCAAACAAAAGCAAAGTATTAACACACCACCTAAATTCAGAGAACATTTTTGTAGCAAGAACATTTCATTTTATCAAGCAGAAAATTATTAAAAATATAAAGTACTAATTCACTTGATTGAATTAGTAAAGTACTAATTTCACTTGATTGTCTTTCCTAAAAAATTTCAAGAGGCTTGTCTAAACATACATTTGTTTTAATAAAGAAGACATAAGGTAAGTCCCAGAATGAAGCACCCTTGTTCCCAGCATCATATCCTTACTTCTCAATTAATCCCAGCACCTCCCATGCTAGATCTAGCCATCTCCCAAATCCCCACTATGACAGCATGAGGCTTTGGGGGGACATCTAGATGTCCAAACAGTATCTCCTTTACAAAAGGGGCCAAAACACAAACTCTAAGAGCAAGAGGAGGCAAGCATTAGGCAAACTCATAAACCTATATTTAACTGTCCTTGCTATCTATCTCTAAAACCCTTCAATAGGTAGAAAATTTCTTACAGGGAACCAATTTTAAAGCCAAATAATAAGTAAGCAATTCTAACCTATATTCACATATCAGGTTGTGCTAGAGAATTTCAGGTGCAGATATATCTAAGCATTTAGCCTTGGTTCAACTACTACAGATTCCACTGGAGGTGACCTAAGTGGACAGAATGTACTCACAGATATAATGCTTTAAGTATTTAAATGCTGTGGAGACAGTTGCTGTCTACAAAGACAATACTCTTGGCTGGTTAATGTGAAATCTAACTGGCATCCTGCAGAACGATAATGAGAAAGTAGGGGCCATTAACAGGTAAAGACTAAACTAGACAATCTGAGGACACCTCAGCAGCTTTCAAAGGGGCTGCTACTTCCTGCAGTACAAGCACTGAACAACAAACAGAAGACCTGAGAGTTAGATTTATAGAGCTCTAGAGACACTCACATGTTAGGCCAAAGATTAGAACTCTGGTTGGGAAAACTTTGAACCTCCAAACATAAAGAGGATATTTGGAATGGATGCCCCATAAATGCTGGATCTGTAAACACTCCATTTACCCACCAAAGCCCCCAGAAATTCTCACAGTTTATAAATATGTGGCTCACATTTGCCTACTAAAACCAGAATTTTCCAGGTGTGGTGCCACATACCTGAATCCCAGCACTTGGAAGGCTGAGGCTTGAGGATCACCACCATTTAAAGGCAAGCCTAAACTATATGGCCAGACTCTATCGACAGACAGACAGACAGATGGACGGATGGACGATGGATGGACAGACAGAAAATAAAACTGAGAACTTCCACTGTGTTGGAAGATGTTGCAAATGCCTCTCCTCCACAAGGCAATAGATACTGCTCTTGGGACTTTCCCTTCCCTTTCCTCTTTGCTGCAAAACCAGTGGCTGTTTTTCCTCAGCTAGGTAATAATATTGGGTCTGCTAATGGAGAGGAGAGATTGCATAAAGAAACATAGGAATTAGCTAGCAGCTACGGACAGAAACTTCAAAATGCCTTGAGTTTGGATTTAAGGAGTCTTTTATTAAGGAGGCTGGGACTTAAGATTAAATAAACAAGATTTAATGACGTAGAGACCCATTTTTTTTTAATTATCTTTATTGGTACATTAAATATACACATCATGATTGCACTCCATAATGGGGATTTGTACCAGTATAAGACACAACTTAATTCTCATTTTTTCCCATAGCCCCACCCACCCTACCACCCCCCCATATATATAAAATTTGTTTCCTTACTTTTTGAACACAGGATCGACATCCTAGCAAGTATCCTAAGGGATGGGGTAAATTTTTCCACTAGGATACCATCAGAGGCCTGGAAAAGTTTTGCTCAGTACTGAACAAAGCAAAAACGTTAAGGAAAAAGTTAAGGCTAGAGGAAGAAGGCACAGTGGCATGAATATAATACTGTCAAGCCAGAAAGAACAGAGCATTATTTTTCAATGGGAGAACCAGAGGAAACAGCATTCACCAAGTACATCAGAAATAGGTAAGAGGAAGTCAGCTTCATCAAGAAGTTTAGTGGCAGCACTTTTCGGGAGCCCAGGACTCATCACAGAACTGAAACAGTGAGGCCTACACAGATCATAGGGCCTGAAGTAACAGAAGCCAACTTGAGGTATCTAATTACTAGTAGCAAGAGGCTGCAGCTACTGTAATGACTGTTAAAACCAGAGAGCGTTTAACAGGGTTCAAAGCACGAGGAACTGCAGAGATGGCAGGTAGAATATGACTTCCTGGGGACAGAATAATGTGCCAACAAAGACACAGCTTAATATCTCCAATTAAGAGAGATGAATGAAAAAGCAAGAGACTTGGGATGATCACCCCAATAAAAAAATCATGATGCTTTTCTCTGTTCCAATATCTGAGTCAGTTTTCAGATCAGATGTCTACTGAGCACAGAAGCTATCAAATTCCTCAGAAAAGAACATTGTTACCAACTGGGGCAAGTGTACATTCCCCTAGTTCTTCCACCAGCTGTTGATTACTGTACACTAAGTAGTCAAATAGTCCTGACTGTAGCTGAAGATATCAATAAATGCTCTGGGGAGACCTGGACCCGAGGACTTCCCATCTGTCTGGCCAAAGGTCTCTTAAAACCACACCGCAGTTGAATTCCTCCCATCTTCCATAACCCATCACCTTCCCCATTCCTACTCTTCTTTCTTGCCAGCCTCCTCAATGGAATTCTGGCAACAAATTTCTGACAAGTTTAATGCTCCTTTCCCACCTGTTTCTCAGAGACCTATAACTAACACAGGACATCAGTGACTAAGTTGCAAGGCAAAGGTCTGTAAAGATGTATACATTGAGATTGTCCTCTTGTTGCTTTGGGACCCAGCCACCAGGTGATAAAGCATGGACTAGCTTTCTGGGTGATCGGAATTAAATGCCCAGTTATCCCATTAGTACCAGCTGGCATTTAGGCAAGATCTAGACATAAGAAATGAGGCTATCCAGCTTCACATGAAATATTTACAGGGCTCAGCAGAAATATGTCAAACCAGTCCAGACCAAGAAGTACTACCCAATATTAATCAGTAGATTAATGAAATAATGAAAATGCACAGAATCATGAAAAACAACAAAAATGTCACTTTAAGCCATAGTTTATTATGTTGCAAAACTTAATAGAGCACATGAAGAATATGAACAGTGCCTGGCATGTGGTAAGCATTATTACACAGTAGCATTATTACTGACTTTTTAAGAAGGGTTATTCTTCTCCACTTAACATTCTACCAGATAATCCATTTTAAACTAACCCAGTGACTATGAAATTTAAATTCATTCCACTTTATGATGTTTCATACTCCATAAAATTACTATACTTATCTCTTGCCTTTTTTGCACTTGCCCATGACAGTAAGAAGTCTCTCCAGTAAATTTTTTTAATTCTTGCAGTGTTTGACTTCAGATAATCCTGTTCCTAGGAAGCTGTAGCATGTTTCCAGTGTATTATAGTCATTTTTTTCTGTATATCCTTTAATGTAAAATTCTAGTGACTCCAGGAAGTAATACAAAGTGAGAGAATACATGAAAGTAGCACATTCTTGGAGGACATGGAAGGAGGGGTGTGGTTAAGTACCAGATGAAAGCTTTTCCCCTACATTTTTGACCTTTACAAGTAACTCAGTCTTAGATTATTTCTTTCCAGACACACCATCTGAATTCTAAGAATCCCATGACAGTCTTAGATATAGTATTATGTGCTATCTCATAGTGCTTACAAGAGGAGCATATTTAACATGTTAAATAGTAAATGAAATTCTGAACTTCTGAGCATATTTCGAGGAAACAATGTGTTTCACAATAAGCTGACAGTTTTCTACATTTCTAATTTCTTTAAAGAAAGAGGACTGGGAGCCAGATGTGGCGGCACATGGCTGTAACTACAGTATTCTGGGAGGCTGAGGCAGGAGAATTGCAAGGTCTACCCCAGCATGGCCAATTTACTTGACAAGACTTGGTGTCAAAACTTTAAGAAGCAAAAGTGTAGTATGGGCAGGGGTGTGTGTATAGCTCAGTGTGAGGACCCTGGGTTCAATTTCTCAGTACCATTTAAAAAATAAAAAGATAATTAGATACCAGGCTGTTGTATTTTTCCCCTTTCTTTCTTCTTTCATACTCTTACCTCCTTCTTTCCTTTCTTTTAAGAAATAAAGACAAAGGGCCAGGGATTTAGCTCAGTGGTTCCGGTGCCTGTCTTGCAAGCACAAGAACCTAGGTTCGATCCCTGATAACCACATATAATACTAGGCATGGAGACTCATGCCCAGCAGCAACTAGTACCACACACCACCGTGCCAGGTGTGGTGGCTCACGCCTGTAATCCCAGCACTTGGGAGGCAGAGGCAGGAGGATCACTGTGATGTGAGTTTGAGGCTGAGCTCAGGGCCAGCCTGAACCACAAAGCGAGACTCTGTTTCAAAAAGCCTTAAAAAAACAAAAAAAAGAAAGAAAGAAAGACAAAGCACATTGAGATCTAACAAGTGCATTCAATATCTTTAATAATATAAGTGAAATGAAAATTTTAGAGTCCACATTTATGAAGTCAACCACATTACTGAGGGCCCAATACACAGAGAATAATGAGAAGATGAAAATAAAAGATTAGATTTTTTTTTTCAGTGATTTGTAGGTTGGGAAAAGGAGAAAATATATATGACTTCAATTCTTTCACAAAAAATAATTGTACTAACCATAAACAAAGCATCATGTTAGGTCTATTAGGCAACTAAACATCAATCTGCGCTACTAAGAGAGAAATAGAGCTCATTTATGTCCAAGGCTGTACTTTCCAGTAGACTTTTCCACTCTTAGTCCAGGCTCACTGCTATAACCAGTGGAATTTCACAGGAAATACCTATGACTTAGCATTTAATTTTTATCTTTTTTTGACAATCGATAGTCCAGCTTTATTCATTAACTCGACTATGTCAAAATTACATACCTGTGCAGTCCTCTCAAACCAGGTGACTGCAGTGTACAACTCCTACGGCTCTATCTGATGAGCACTAGAAGCTGCAGCTGCAGGAGAAAGCTCAGCTACTCAGACTCTGAGTCCAGGATGACTCTACTGCTCTGGAATCCTCTGGCTCCCTATGTGCTTGCAACTTGAAATTCAAGGTGTTTACTTTAGTCTATAAAACAAACCCCTTATGGCTAGGACACAAGTTACCTTCACATTAATCTCTCCTCTTATAAATACTAACTGAGATCAGTTAGTGTACCAGTTAAGCACTTTAGATTTATTTTACAGAAGTGTGGATGACATATATAATTTTTTTAAAGGTCTTAGAGAGGACCTGTGCTTTTAATTTTTTGAGAAGGAATGAAACAAACAATCTCTCTTTTTGGCCTTTAAGATTCTAATGAGTGATCTTGAGATAGCATATAGAATCATTTGAAGATGGGAATATTATCTGACTAACCTATTTAAATACCTGGTATATTTTACTGTTCTGAATTCAAGCAAAATGTGATTTTTTGTTGAAATAAACAAGGCAACTAATACAGAATCTCATATGATATTCTGTAAGTCTCCAAATGAGGATATCACCGAAATCACCAACAGGAATGATCTAAGAAGAGAGCCCTTCCAGAAAGACAGCCCAAGAGCAGGGTTTCCCAGAGAATGTTTTATGTAACATCATCACATGGGGGGCTGTGGGGGAAAGAGCCAAAAAAGCCTGGGAAACTAAAGTCTGTTTGCATACCATGGCCTTGTCTTGAAGATTCACAATACACATCAATATATTAAAAGCCAGAGTCTTTTAAGTAGTAGTCCTGGAATAAATCAAACTCTTTAACATTCCCAAAGCTTATTTGATTATGGAACCAGTTTTTCAGATAGTACATACCAGTATGAGTGAACTAACATTCTCGGGATCTTAGTTGGGAAAATATGCGTCTGGAGCAAGGGTTAAATTTTTTTTCTGGAAAGGGGACATCAGCAAATGGTTTACACTTTGAAGACCTTATAGACTTTATCACAATTGTTTACTTCTGCTGTTGTAGCACAAACACTAAAACAGACCAGACATAAACAAATGTCTACGGCTGTATGTCCCAATAAAACTTTACTTGTAAAAAGAGGCAGCATGCTAGTATTGGACTAAAATCAGCTCACTCTGACCTAGAAAGAATAAAAACTTAAGAAAAGGAATTTTATAACTCATATCATCATTAGATCAATTAAAGCCTTTCTTGGAATTCAATTATAGTCTCAACCTGTAGTACTAAGGATAACAATAAGTGATGATGGTACAACAACAAAAGCTACATTTATCAAACACATTCTTCAGGGCAATAAAATACACATTCTCTAATTTCACTCTTAAGACAACCATCCTGGGTAAGAAAATTGAGGCTGACAAAAGTAATTTACCCAAAGACATATGACAAAATTTTTAGAGCAAAAAGTCAAAACCAGATTCTAAATCCAGGAACTATACTCTTCACCAAAACCACCCCTTTATAATAAGCTGCCATGTTTCCTCCTTTGTGTTTATGTGGGAAGTTGTTACAGTAATGACACTCAATGACTCCAGTCTTGTTATATCCCCAGGGAGGATTCGTGTAAGAAGAGGGATTGAAAGCATGAAATAATTTATTTTTCTTAAAATTAGACAATATGCTTTTTCCACACTACTACAGGTATCTTGAAATAGTTGAAGCAAAAACTAGCAGCCTTTCATTCACACTGTAGTAGCAAAAACTGCAACCAGATATATATTACATTCCCTAAATCCCAGTGGGAGTCAACGGGAGTTGTTCCATCATAATAATAGCTAACAATTACTGGGCACCTACCATGGGCTATACAGTTCTGTCTTAAGTGTCTGATATCCATTAGCCCTTTGAATCTTAGAAACAATCCAATGAGGTATTACCATTATCTTCACTGTCCGAGGAAAGAACAGGGTGTGAAAGATGTGATTGTTCTACACTGTGTGGCCAGTATGTGGCGCAGTTAGGATCTGAACCTAGCTAACTGGGTCTGGGGCCGACTTTTAGTCACCACTTAGCTGCCCCTTGTATTTGTGGCTTTCCTGACTTTGGACTCCTTTTACTCCCTTTACTCCCCAGTGGCATATAAGGAGGGCCTGGACTCTGTTCTTGCAGTTCTCTTGTTTTTCCCTTTCTAGGCCCTTTCTCTTTCCATCCATGAATGGAATTTGAAGGTGAAAAGCACAGAAAGAATCAAGAGTAGAACAGTAAGTGAGTGTTTTACCCATTTAAAACAGATTAAACTACCAACCATGGCTACACTTAATGCCAGTTCACTTGTTAAATTCAGCCCATAGTCATAGTCTTATATCTTTTATTTGAAAAATCACAGTATGGACCCCATAAGTAATTTAAAATCTGGTAAGCAATAGAGTGACAACTTAGCAAAAAAAGAAATCCAACTCATGGCTGTGGATCTCCTTAGCTATGCTTTAGAAGAGATGAACTTTTCTACCTTTAACTCTTTTGGACACCAGGGTGGTAGGGTCTTAGGCTATCTCCATAACATAAGAAACACAAGTGTGAACCCAAGTGCAGCTTCCAATTCAACTCTTTAATTGAAGAGGAACTTGAAGACCATCACACCAACACCGGAAGCACAGCACCATGGAATGACTTGCCTAGACAGGAGGGAAAGCCCAGCGGTCCCCCCTTTGAAGTCCAGCTGCCTGAGATTCACTAGCAGCCGACCTTCAAAGAGAGCCGATGCTTCCTTCCCTCAGCCTGGCCGCCAAGCTTCCCGGGCAGCTGGGCGATTTAGCTACTCTTTGCCCAGCTGTCTGTGAACTCTGGCAGCCAGTTCAAGTGAGGGATAGCGAGGTGGTGGGAAAAGGGGGGAGGAGGAGGGAGGGCAGGGTGGCAGGCCCAGTGGCGCCAGGGAAAAGAGGATGCTGGGTTTCCTTGGAGCCAATCTTATGAAAGTCAAGCAAAAGACCAAGCTTCCAGGGTAAGTACAATCCAATGACATTGCAAAGCCACTTGCCAGGGACCAAAGAGATTTCAAATATATTTTCCTACAAAAGCTGAGCTGACTTCAAACATATTCTTCCAACGATGGCCCAGCTGCTACAAAGAATCCAATCTCTACAAAGGAATGTAGGGAACAAAGTCATGCATAAAAAACATATAGTCTTTTACTCATTTTGATTTTTTTTTCAGCAACATGACTTGATGCTTCTTAGGGACTTTTTCCATATTCTTTTTTTTTTTTTTTTTAACCCAAAATGCTAAGGATCAAACATGGGGCCCTATTTATGGTAGGCAAGTACTCTACCACTGAGCTACATCACCAGCCCTTCTTAAGAGACTTCTGGGGTTGCTTAACTGTTGTGGTAATGCTTCTGTTCCCTTGGCAGCCAATTGCTCACACAACTTTGTTTCTGTGCCACTGCGGCAGATGCCTCACAAAGACTGGCTCATTTGACATCAACACTGCCAACATGCTGCTTTGTTTATCCTCTTGAATCACCTGCTTGGAATAAAGAAGAGAGCATTATCAGCTGCAGGTGCAAAAGGATGCAGAACAGCCGGTTAATGAAAAGAAACTTTCAAAAGAAGTCTAACCAAGAACAAGATTTTGAATTTGGTAACATATGAGTATATCAAAGTGACAAAACTACAGGTGAAAGAAAAGGGAGAACGGAAGGGTCATGAGCCCAAACCCTAAATTTTCAGGTTGGTTTTACAGTTCTCTGGAAGCTACACGGAGATCAAGGGAAGAGGAAGTTGGGGTGGGGGGGTTCTAAAACTAGTTCATTATACTTTGGCTAGAAAATAAATGCACGGATAAGCTGGTACCATATGGTATGACAATGTGAACAAAAAACCTAAAAAATGGGCCGGGAGTTAGCTCAGTGGTTCCGGCGCCTGTCTTGCAAGTGCAAGGACCCAGGTTCAATCCTCGGTAACCACATACCGTACTGGGCATGGAAACTCACCCCCAGCAGCAGCCAGTACCATGTACCACAGTGCCAGGCGTGGTGGCTCATGCCTGTAATCCCAGCACTCAGGAGGCAGAGGCAGGAGGATTGCTGAGATGTGAGTTTGAGGCTGAGCTGAGTGCCAGCCTGAACCACAAAGTGAGACCCTGTCTCAAAAAACCTAAAAAAAACAAACAAACAAAAAAACCTAAAAAATTCAGATGTACTAATTTATTACATCACTAGATATAAGCTCATATTCTCTGCTCTTCAGATCTCCTTGAAACTATACGACAGAGCAGCTAGTATTCAGTTCAGTGGTATTAAACATTTACAATCCAAAACATCTAAATTTAAAAGTCTAATACTGAGCTTACAGTAGAAGCATCAAATAATATTTGCTGCAATTCATTCATTCTACAAACATTTAGTGTGTCCTTGCTGCATGTAAGGCACTGAGCTAAATATAGCAGATGTAAAGATCTACAGTAAAATAATTACTTATTTGCATGGAATTCTATCTACAAAGGGAAGTAAATAGAAATACAAATGTCTACAATTAATTGTACAATGACAGAATCCACAAACTATATAGTAAAACCAAATTAAAAGGTTAGTTTTGGGGCTGGGGATTTAGCTTACTGGTTCTGGCGCCTGTCTTGCAAGGGCAAGGGCCTGGGTTCAATCCCTGGTAACCACATACAATACTAGGTGTAGAGACTCACGTCCAACAGCAATCAGTACCATATATACCACAATGCTAGGTGTGGTGGCTCACGCCTATAATCCCAGCACTTGGGAGGGAGAGGCAGGAGGATTGCTGTGATGTGAGTTTGAGGCTGAGCTCAGGGCCAGCCAGCCTGAACTACAAAGCAGGACCCTGTCTCAAAAAAAAAAGGTTAGCTTTACTATGATAGTGCAAGGGTGGTAGGTTGGGAATACAGGAAACAGGAGTCATGTAAAGTCTGATGAGGCCTCTTGGCTGTGGTCCTTGAGGCAATAGATAGGAAACCATTAGGGATACAGGAAATTTCACTCTACTAGGTAATCCAGAATGTAAGGGACTCAGAATTGTGAAATAGCATTTAACTTTGGGAACTACAGTGGGACCTCATAATAGAACAGTCATAGATAAGGCTGTGAAAACACAGGTGAAATCATAGGAGCCTTTATGTGCCCTTCTACAGACTGGCTTTTAACTCTGTGCATAATGTGGAACCTCTTAAAGATTATAAGGAGAGATGGGTAATGTGATCAGATCAGTATTTAAAAGAGTCTTCTACAGGGGCCGGGGATTTAGCTCAGTGGTTCCGGCGCCTGTCTTGCAAGCGCAAGGACCCGGGTTCGATTCCCCGGTTACCACATACCATACTGGGTGTGGAGACTCACGCCCAGCAGCAACCAGTACCACATACCACAGTGCTGGGCGTGGTGGCTCACACCTGTTATCCCAGCACTCGGGAGGCAGAGGCAGGAGGATTGCTGTGAGTTTGAGGCTGAGCTCAGGACCAGCCTGAACCACAAAGCGAGACCCTGTCTCAAAAAAACCTAAAAAAAATAAAAAAAGAGTCTTCTACAGTGGTTTTTTAAAAAAGAAAGTTGGAAAAGGGAAAATTATGAGTCAGAAATACCTAACGTGGTCACAGTAGGGCTTGAGGCTGGCTAATGGACAAGTACGTATGAAATCTATGTGAGGTGCACTCTGTAATTTTGGTATGGGCAGTTCCAGTCAACTTGTGAAATGGTTACAGCAAACACAGTCTACTCTAGGTAGAAACTTGGCAGTGTAGAAAAGCAGGATGGAAAGGCTTTTGTTAAATAAAATAAATAAAAGGCAGAAACCTGCACATATTTTCTAGGAGCCAATAGGGATGAAAATGATAAAAATAAAGGAAAGGGAGTAACTGGCAAAATGAGGTCCAGAGGAAGTCGGAAGGGCACGATCAAGCACACAGGTGGAAGGATTAGTGAGGAACTGGAAGACATCAAGGAAAAAGGCTGAGAAATCAAAGTGACATGAATACATTCATATGAACAAGGGTGCAAAGTCAAATAAAAGTCCACTGCACTGCCTTTAATTTTTTTTTTTTTAACATCATATTGGTGGGGGAAAACTGTGAGCTTTCCCTTTTAAACCAGGAGTAGGACAAGCATGTCCACTATAGTCCACTATAGCCCAACACACTACTTGAAACATTAGTGGGAGAAAATAGGCAATAAAAAAGAAACAAAGGATTTATGTCTAAGAAAAGAAAATCATTATTTGCAGATGGCATGATCCTTTACATAGAAGATTAACAATAACTACTCTCAGAGCCTATTTTTTCTTGTAAAAATAAAATCTAAACTGTCAAGCATTTATAGATCTCTATATTACTATTAATTCTTCTCTCCTCCAAATATTTGGAATACTTATTTGTAAGTGCTAAGAAAAGTACCTTTCCTGGAGTATAGAAAAAGATAGTATAGGGGGTCTGGCACTGACAGTAAGGAAGAAGTAACTGGAAAGCAGAAATGTCTTTACAAGGGTCAAGGCATTAAAGGATTGAAGAAGAGACAAAACATATTCTAGGCACAGGGAAAACTTTTCCAAGACAAGAAGTGGAAAAGACATAATAGTACGTAACAGTCATGCTGTGCCTACCCACTATTACCTTGGATCAAAGAGTGGGTTATTCTTGAGTTTCCATTGACTAAAAAGATTACCTTCTGTTAATATGTTTTACTTAGTAGAACTTATAGTATTTCATCATAAAAGGAAAGCATATGCACCTAGTTTTCATTTTCAGTGTAGAGAGAGTGTGGGAGCACTGATCTCTAACCAAATCCATCTATTTTCATGATGTTGAAAACAATGACCTAAAGGGGGAAAAATAACGAGATTATAACAAAAAAGTAAGGAAATAAATTTTATGTATATGGGGGAGCAGTAGGGTGGGTAGGGCTATGGGAAAAAATGAGAAGTTGTGTCTTATACTGGTACAAATCCCCACTGTGGAGTGCAATCATGATGCATATATGTAATGTAGCAATAAAGATTAAAAAAAAAAACAATGACCTAAACAATAAAAAGTTCAGGTTTCCTGTCATTTCCTCCATAATATTTTAGTCTAATTTCTTTTTGAAAAGTCTTAAATATAAACACATTATCTATGTTAATACAGTGTCATGTATGACATGATGGAGATGTATATGGACACAGTATTAAGAGAGAGTATCCAAGTGGAGGCAGGAGGTCATTTTTTTTTTAGGTTTTTGGAGACAGGGTCTCACTTTGTGGTTCAGGCTGGCCCTGAGCTCAGCCTCCAACTCACATCACAATCCTCCTGCCTCTGCCTCCCGAGTGCTGGGATTACAGGCGTGAGCCACTACGCCCGGCACTGTGGTATGTGGTACTGGTTGCTGCTGGGCATGAGTCTCCACACCCAGTATTGTTATGTGGTTACCGGGGAATCGAACCCGGGTCCTTGCGCTTGCGAGACAGGCGCCAGAACCACTGAGCTAACTCCCCGGCCCCAGGAGGTCATTTTTAAAGGACATAAAATCTTATCCTTTTAAAACTTGGATTTAAAAACATCATAGTTTCAGTGGAAGACAGATCAAATAGATGATATTGTTAAATATCAATATTTAATTCTTTCTTTAGTTAAAACCACTTTACAACTGAGTTTCTACTGTACAGGGGATATCGTGCTAAGACCTTTGAAGACATTACTTGATAGGATCCCTGATCCCTGAGCTAAGTCTCACAAAGATACAGTGCACCCAAGTTTGAATACAGTGAATGAAATGACTGCTATAGTCACAAAATACAATAATGATCATAAAAAAATTATCTAATAACATGACAGGTCCAAGCAAAGCCCTTCGCTTAATATTATTTTATTTTGTCTTAATAAAACTTCAACGAATGTTTTGAGTAAGCAAAGAAGGGAGAACTTGCTTCTATCCCAGTAGACTAGTGAAGGTTTCATGAACAGAAACCATTAAAGCTAGGCGTTGAAAGAAGAGTAATTTTCCATGGACACAGAAGGATGAGAGGGCTACAAAGGCTAAGAAAACTCCCTAGTCAAAAGTGTGGATGTGGAAAAGTATACAGTGCACTTTAGCAACATTACAAACACTTATTTGGCCAAAGCATAGAAATATAGAATATAAAACAAAGAAACTTAATGGAGTCAGATTACAAAGGCCTTGACAGAGTAGGACCTGCATAATTCTACCAGCTAGGCCTGCTGCAAGGGCCTCAACCAAATGATTTGGAATTCTCAGCCTTTCTCCTTATGAAAATATGACTTGCAGCACTCTTCAGATTAGTAAAAATGAAGTGGGAAAGGGCATCTATCCTAAGATGAAAGGCCCTCTCTTTACCCTTTGAAAGCTAGTAGGAAATAGCCAGTTAACCCCTTTAATAATTTGCCTCTATATAAATAAAGCACTTTCTGTCGACTGAAGTTTGTTGAAGGAAGGATTGCTGTTTTAAAGCAAGATGTAAAAAGGGTAGGTGAACGAACAATAGAAGAAATTACAGAGGATAGTTTATTTTCCTCTTCAAAACAGGGAGGGAAGCATGTGTGGGAGCAAATGCATGCAGAGTTCTGTCCTTGTTTGTTTGTTATTGTGTTACACAAGGCCTTTTGCACTAAGTGGCATCTCCAACTTTTTGTTGTTGTTGTTGTTGTTGTTGTTTTTAAGACAAGATCTCCATGGAGATTCCTCAAAAAGCTAGGATTGGAGGTCCCATTTGACCCAGCCATTGCCCTGCTAGGTATATACACACAAGAATTAAAAGACTCATATCACAGTGACATATGTGCACCCATGTTTATAGCAGCCCAATTTGTGATTGCTACATCTTGGAAACAACCCAAATGTCCATCAACTGGAGAATGGATAAAAAAGCTATCGTTCTTCTACAGGATGGAGTATTACTCTGCCATAAAAAATGATAGGTTTGAATTATTTATACTTAAATGGACGTACCTTGAGGATATCCTCATAAGTGAAATAAATAGGTCACAGATAGATACATATCACATCTTTTCTCTGGTATGAGAAAATAAAGATGTAAATGAGTTCTAGAATTGTATGTTATATATTGTGAAATAGAAGACACTCAAAGTGAAATGGGGTGAAGGGAGAAAAATAATGAGATTACAACAAAAAAGAAAGGAAACAAATTTTATGTATACGGGGGGGTGGTAGGGTGGGTAGGGCTATGGGAAAAAATGAGAATTAAGTTGTGTCTTATACTGGTATAAATCCCCATTGTGAAGTGCAATTATGATGTGTATATGTAATGTACCAATAAAGATTTCAATTTAAAAAAAAAAAAAGACAAGATCTCCATAAATTGCCCAGATTGGCCTCAAACTTGCAATCCTCTGCCTCAGCCTTCCAACAAGTACCTGAGATTACAGGTATGTGCTATTGCACCTGGTGATTGTGCCTTTAAATGTTTGCCCTCTCCTCCACATTTACTCCCTCTAGGAATCCACAAAGCTTCAGTTATCCAAATAATCTCCAAATCTGAATCTCACTCTATTCCATAACCTGCTTTCAAGCAAAACCTTATATGTCTAATGATACCACATGTCTATATTTAGATGTACCACCATTTTCCTCAATGAACATTTCTAGAAATATTTATATCAAAAAATACTTGGTAAAGTTAAAGATGACTGAGAAAGTTTAGTAGATTAATTTTATTTTTTTTCTCTTTATTGGTACATTACATACACGCATCATGATTGCACTCCATAATGGGGATTTGTACCAGTATAAGATACAACTTAATTCTCATTTTTTCCCATACTCCTACCCACCCTACTAGCCCCCCAGATATATCAAATTTGTTTCCTTACTTTTTTGTTATAATCTCATTATTTTCCCCCTTCACCCTATTTTACTTTGAGCATTTTCTATTTCACAATATATAACATACAATTCTAGAACTCATTTACATCTTTATTTTCTCATACCAGAGAAAAGATGTGATATGTATCTATCTGTGACCTATTTATTTCACTTATGAGGATATCCTCAAGGTACGTCCATTTAAGTATAAATGATTCAAACCTATCATTTTTTATGGCAGAGTAATACTCCATCCTGTAGAAGAACGATAGCTTTTTTATCCATTCTCCAGTTGATGGACATTTGGGTTGTTTCCAAGATGTAGCAATCACAAATTGGGCTGCTATAAACATGGGTGCACATATGTCACTGTGATATGAGTCTTTTAATTCTTGTGTGTATATACCTAGCAGGGTGATTAGTAGATTAATTTTAAAAAGGAAGTCATGACTGTAAAGAGATTTTAAGATACAGAAAGAAATTAGGCATAAAAATGGAAGAAATTTATCATGACTGACAGACATGGTATGATGTTTTTCATACACAGAATGAAAGGGCTTGGAGCTAAAAGCAGAGTAATGACAACACAAGCAAAGTTCCTCTACTTATAAAGCTCATGGCGCATCCTAAAGTAATTTGAAAGTGCAATACCTTAAAATATTTTGCAGGCTTATTTACATTATTTTAACATTACATCTAACTTAAGACAGTTAATTCCTACCCATAAGACTCCTTTCATTACAGATAAAGTACTTGGTAACACACATATATGTACTCACACACATATACATATACGCATGTACATATACATGCATGCACACACATATGCACACACATACATCTATATGATGTACTAACATTCTTAAAGACTGGTAGTTATGATGTTTATCCCAAAACATTTAGAGAATCAAGCTGTGTCTCAATGACACAGATTAGGGTGTAGGGGGACTGATCGGGAAATAGGCATGACCTGTTATGAAATACTTAAGGGTTCCACAGAAGAATTCCCAAAGCTCTGTGCAGAGATTTCTCAGGAGAACTTGAGATGGCTTTAAACAGGATGGCCTCACGTGGGATCCCAAACTGCTTCTCAGGACCCGTATGCAGAAGTTGCCACAGGTTTCAAGATTTTAAGTATAAAAGGAAACAGATGCCAAGAAGATCTTCACGGCCTGCCCTGATTCCTCCACAGTGTACTTTTATGTTGCTTTTTCCTCTTTTTCCCAAGATTGCTCTCCTGGGCTGCCTGGTTTCTTCTTCACTTTAACTTGTTCAAATAAACTTAGCCACTGCTTTTTTCTCCTTTTGTTCACGAGAAGAATCTGGAATCCAGCTCCGAGAGGGGAGGTGAGCAGCCCAGAACCAAGTAATTTTTTGGCGTAGCCACCTAGAGAAGAAGCTACCTGATAACATCAAAACTGTGTAAGATGATAAGAAATTGTGACATATTTTAAAATGCACTCCCAAAAGAAACCAAAAATAGAGAGATAAAAGTAAATTAATAAAGTAGTTAAAGCTGGCAACAGGAAAATGAACACTAATGTAGTCGTTTAAATAGATTTAAAAGTTTAAAATTATGATTTATATTTTACCTAGTTTAGAACCTATCTAGATGTGTTAACATTTTAAACTACTGTTTAAAATAAAGATGTCTTAAGGAGATTTTGATTTAAAATAGTAGATGCCAACTCTTTGGATACCAGAATATCCAGGAAGGCATTATTACTGCTATTTATGAAACAATGAAATTCCAACTGTGGACCTAGTAAAAATACTAAACATTTCAAATTTAGGTTAGTATTTCTAAATGCAAATTTCATGAGAAAGAGGGCATAAGAATACCACCTAAAAACTGTTCTTTTAAAAGTACACTGAGATAAGCCAACTTTGTTGGCCTGGAACGCTAGTACTCTGGAGAGATAAGACAGGAAGATCATAAATTCAAGCTCAGCCCAGGCAACTTAGTGAGGCCCTCATCTCAAAATAAAACTAAAAAGAACTTGTGATATAGCTCAGTGTAAAGGCCTAGTGCTACGTTCAATCCCTAGTACTCGAACAGATGGATGGATGGATGGATGGATGGATGGGTGGATGGATGGATGGATGGACGGATCCATGCATGCACAGACAAATGATAAAGACTGCAGTCCCAGGCATTCACTGAGAAATACATCTCTTAATGTTGAAGAACATCTAGTTGAACATCATTTTACTAGATAAGTTCCTTACTTTCAGGAGAACATTCACACAAATATATGGTATTGACATTTAAGATTTCACATCACACAATCAATATATGGATATGTTGATCCTGGACAGGGCATGTTAAGCTACGAAAAAATAGCCAAATGAGTTTAAGAGTATCACAGACACAATAGAGAACATACATTAAATACATTCCAATGATCAGCAATTTTTTAAAAATTAAGTATCAATTGTTCCTGAATTTATTTTAATATGAAACATAGTTCAGTAAGACTGCAAATATCCATAGGTTACCAAAAAGTAGAGCTCCTGTTTTCTTATGAATTGTGAGCTACCTAGAAGAACAAATATGAAATGATTTCAGACCTCATGAGAAATTTCACAAGGCTGGCCAGGCAGCCTCTCACTAGATATGTCTGGTTACCATCTGTGTAGCATCATGACAGTCTCACAGTATATAAAATGCAGACTGGAAATAACCTCACCTATTGCACTACTTTTTCTGAAACTGTTTATTGGCAACAACTCCTGAAAAAAATAGCTTTATCTTTTTATAAAAAGTATTGGAAAGGAAATTGTTTCTTATTTTATGTTTTATTTGGATAAAGGTAAAAAAGTTTCAGAAAACTGAAAAATTATTTCCCCAAATGCCAAAGGAAGCAAAAAACTGGTGCCTGATAATTTTTTTGAAACAATGTTATTTAACACTGTATTTAGTAGAAAACCGGTTATTACAAATTCAAATACTCACAGGTTTAATAATTAATTAGCTAACAATATTTCATTCTAAGTAAATATATTCTTCCCAGTTAACATGCACCAAAAAGTCCCCCAAAACAAAATAAATAAATGTAATTCTAGCCAGTTTTGAATTGCTTTCATAGTTTTATCTAGATCAAAATTTCATAAAGATAATAAAATTAGCAACAGCATTTAGTAAAATTTAGTCAAATTAGGCATGCTGGTTTATTTTTTTGCATAAACATCTGATGGAATAACCTAAAGCTGGAAATAAGAAAATGAATTGTTAAAATACTAAAGACAAAAAGACAACCTCAGAAGGCTTTTACTACTCTTCCTTTGTGCTCTTCTTCTTCTGCCTACTTCTTTTCTGTTTTTAGATGAACAGTAAAAAGAAAGCCTGCTATGAAATGCACATTCACGCTGTACTTCTAGGCATTATCCTCAAAGCAGGGTATGTTTTTTTCTGATTCTAATTATATTTCTGTTTCCTGATTGTCATGTATGGCTGGTATGTGCCTTTATCTGGACAGTTTCATGCTAGAGTACTCTTTTGTATACCATTCTAAGTGTGACCATTTAAAATCTAGAGATAGAATTATAACCTATATGCTCACTTCATACTGATCCTTGTTTTAAATTTTGGCAACAGAGATCAAGATTATACTACCAAATAGATAATGCTTATTGTTTAAACTTAAAGAATTTGAATTATTTTCAATATAAAGATAACAAAGAGATGGAAGAAGAAAGGAAAAGAACCGAAAGCATCGGGAAGAAAATAATATAGAAGAAGCAGAGAGTGAACAGGGTAATACTGGGGACAGAAGGAGGGTGGAAACAATAGGTTAAGATTACTGAAATGTAAAATGAGTCATTACTGGTTAGTTGATCTTCAAATAATATTTTAAAATTTACATAATTGTAAGGAGTTTGCACTTATAAAGGGTTACTTGCTCTAAGAAAATGGGTGCCACATTTATCAGCATTATCCTTTCAGAATTTCTACAGGTATATTTAAATCAAATACTATTCTGAGAGTTAGCAGAGCTAAAACTTTTAAAGTAACCTTTAATAAAACCTCACCTCCATTCTTTCTGATCACTACATAGTCCTTTCTAAAATAGTTGGCACATAAAAAAAATCTATGCTATTACAGAGAAAGAGTAATCAGTTTGCAAAAATAAGTTTTCAGTAGTCAGTGTCTATTACTGAGTAGCAAGCCTGATGTTTATATTTACTAGAACTAGGCAGCATGGAGCAAGAGTCAGGAAGAGAATTCCAAGTATAAGAAACTATGTTATGAGTCAAGAAAAATAAAAGAGAAGGGGTGAAGGTCATTTTCTTCCTTGGTCTGTGGTGGTGCTGGGACCCAGAAAAAATAGTTCCAAAGGCTCACAACAGTTTTCTTGTAATAAATAAAGTACTGGAAAGCAAGTGAATGACAATTATGCCAACTCACTGAGGCCGGCTGTTTAGAGTGCAGCCTACCAGTATCTTTGGACTTTTTTCTGGTTCATGAAAAGTAATTCCATAGAAAATCTGAAGAATGCTATCTTATTTTTCAATTTTATTCAAGGAGTATCAGCTCCTGTACTTTCTACCTCTTTCATGTATCTACTTACACTATGGATAAAAAGAAAGGTTCTAATTATTTAAGGAGAGGTAACAAAAGTATCAAGATTGTTTAATTTTCTTCTTTATTTTCGTTTCATACAGCATTGCCAAATTTGGGAGGATAATTTAAAATGTTTTAATTAAGTGCTGCCTTAAGATCAAAAGGTAAGAGTATAGAAAATAAGCTTCTGTTCAGAGTTTAAATCTCAAGTTTGACCTACTTTTAAGACTTTATAGCCTAGAGGAGAAAGTCTTTAGATCTAAATGTCAGCGTGTTCTTTTAAAATGATTGTGATTATTTTTAACTCCATCATTCTCTCAATGAACAAAACCACACAATATAGTCTATTTATCAAAGAGCAGGGAACATCATGGCAGAAAGAGGAAGATGTATCTATAGAATTATCTTGAAAATACAAAATATTTCAGCTGCTGTGCTCGCTTCCGCAGCACATATATAAAATATTCCAGCCGTGACAGCAATTGTCAGGAATATTCACTTCTATATTCTAAACAGCATTAAAAATTAAAATAACAGTTTTTTCAGTGTTAGATGCGTGGAACGGATATATGAAATATTTTTAGAATTTTTCACCTAATACATCAAAATAAATTAGAGAAAAACTTTTCTAGGTTATGCTACTATACATCCTAGTAATAATCTGAGCATTGCATAAGAAAAAAAATTCTTGGTTTCATATATATATATAAGAATCAATACAAATAATGGCAATTTAACAGCAGGTGAGTATTAACAAATAGTTGTGAAATTATTAAATCTCAAAGTACACTAACCAGAAGTGTAGCGTGTCTTTTAAATCAAAGGAGCAAACCAGTTCATCATCATGACCATCATCAAAGAGTATCGTAGTCCTGCTGAAAGGGCCACTACCCTCAAGGAATTTATGATCTGAAACTGGTGACACTGGCATCAACTAACATGTAAAAGACCAGAGCCATTGACAGAGCCAGGTACGGGCTGATACCAGAAAGAACATAGTAACCATGAGAGTTAAGGAATTAAGACAAAAACATTCATGCACAAATAAAGTTCACAGATCAGAATCTCTGGATCCACAAATAAGTATTTGGAAAGTATTTTTTTAAAACATTTTTTGTTTTATTACCAGTCCCCATGAGAAGTTTGAGTTCCCTATGACAGACTGCTAACTGACTCCAATGAAACTTGGAGTCAGTTTCGATGAGTCTTCAGAGATAGATCATGATGTTCGTATCTACTGTGAGAGAATCATGGTCATATTATAAATGATTAAACTGCTTCACTCAAAATAACATGATCAGAATATTGAAGTTATGGGAATATCTCAGATTTTTAATCATATTTTTAGGAAAATTCTTCAGTCCCCAACCAGGAAAAGAATTATAAAGCCTCAATATAATGATGATGGTAATGTTTGTTATTTAGACAGGTATTCTCTCAGGGTTTCTACATTTTAATTTTTTCCAAAGGTTTTAATTCATTGGGCTTTCAAAAATTAGTGAATTTAAATAGATTTTTAAAAATTCCACATATATTAAATTACTCAAGAAATATCTGAAGGGGCTGGGGATATCTGGTGGTTCCGGTGCCTGTCTTGCAAGCACAAGGATCTGGGTTAGATCCCAGGTGACCACAAACTATACTGGATATGGAGACTCACGCCCAGCAGCAATCAGTACCACATACCACAGTGCCAGGTGTGGTGGCTCACGCCGGTAATCCTAGCACTCGGGAGCCAGAGGCAGGAGGATTGCTGTGATGTGAGTTTGAGGCTGAGCTCAGGGCCAGCCTGAACCACAAAGCAAGACTCTGTCTCAAAAAACCTAAAAAAAAGAAATATCTGAGGATAATTAAAACTAATACTTTAACTTGAAAACAAGTAGATTTTCCTAGTCTATTATTGGCCATCAGTTACTGGTTTGTTTTTTAAGCAAATCAGCTAAAAATTCCAGTGCTGCATATTCCAGTAACTGACAAGAACAGACTTGATCCACAAATATACCAATTCCTAAAACTTAATCTGCACTGACATACATCGTCACAATTGAAACAGGAATCACCCTTGATTATCTGGGGCAGAAATGCATAGAAAAGCACTGTCTTTCCATGAGTCACATTGCACAGGAAGTTACCAAAGACTATACCACATTTGGTTACGTACTATGAATGGATAAAAACAATCTGAGAGATTCAACAGAAAAAGTAATCAAGTTAAAAACGATGAAGTTAAAATTGAACTACTTGGGAACTTCAACCTACAAAAACAACTTCTGACTAAAGATATCTATTTTGGGAATGATTCTGACTTAGAGACAATGTATCAGGAATGCATGGGGAAACTTCAGAACATTCTTATTTTTTTAAAAAATTAATAGGACCATGGATTTAACTCAATGGTTCTGGCGCCTGCCTTTCACGTGCAAAAGCCTGGGTTTGATCCCCAGTAACCACATTCAGTTCCGGGCATGGAGACTCACACCCACCAGCAAGCAGAACCACATACCACAGTGCCAAGCATGGTAGCTCACACCTGTAATCCCAGCACTTGGGAGGGAGAGGCAGGAGGATTACTGTGAATTAATGTGAATTCACAGTAATACTGTGAATTACTGTGCCCTCTGCTCACCTGTGCCACCTCTTTCACTATGCCCAGAGTCTCTTATTAACAATAATCTCACCCATTAAAGGTAACCTAGAAGTTTTTAAATCACATACTTGTAGAGTACAATGGAATCAATGTTTAGCAGCTTAGTACTTGGTGTTTGTGTAGTTTATTTCAGGAGGAGGTCAGCTTGTTTCCATTTAAACCACTCTGGCCTGAAATTTTAATTTTATCCAGAAAGGACATTTGCTTTCTCCTTTATTTTATGGCCACTTGATGAAAATGTCTATTTTATTTGCACATGTAACCTAAAAGGCAACTATAAATTAGGCTATGTGGGAAAAAATAACTTAAGAAATTGAAAAAGTTCAATTATGTCGATATGTCTAAATGCTGCAGCTGACAGTATTCTTTCAATTGCACTTAATAAATTTATAGGTAAATATAAGTAATTTCACTGATAAATCTCAAACTCACATTCATATACATCAAAAGAGATTGTTTTAAAAATAAGTTAGGAAGTTAAATATAGTTGAAATACAAAATATCAGAATACAAGTAATTTAAAAAATTCTGATATGAGAATCAAAACAAAATAGCTAACAGTGAAATATACAGTTTATTACCTGCCAAGCATTTCATTAGGCTTTGTGTGTGAGAGGGAAAGGGAGATGCTTCCTAACAATTCCTAGGATAGGTTGTGTTATAATCTCCAATTTATAACTCTAAGAACTCAAGTAGCAAATAAGTGTTAGAACATGGATTTGAATACAGACATATCTTCTAGTCTACCTTATTAACCCCGTACCGTAATGACTCCATTTATTAGCTCGATATAACACATACAAAAATACATTATAATCTGAAGTGGTGAAAAATATACATACAAGTTAACTCTTTGTCTTGGTTTTGCTTTGTTTTGTTTTGTTTTCTGAGAGAGGGTCTCGCTTTGTGGTTCAGGCTGGCTCTGAGCTCAGCCTTGAACTCACTGCAATCCTCCTGCCTCTGCCTCCAGAGTGCAGAGGTTACAGGCATGAGCCACCACACCCAGCACTGTGATATGCGGTTCTGATTGCTGGTGAGCATGAGTCACCATGCCTAGTATTGTTGTATATGGATCGGGGATCAAACCCCTGGCCCTGGCCTTTGCACTTGCAAGACAGGCACTGGGACCACTGAGCTAATCCCCAGCCCTCAAGTCAACTCTTGAAACAAATTTGTTTTAGTGTGATGGAGACATAATGACGCTATATGCAAACTCTGTACACTGAAACACAGCTACTTGGATTTCTCAATTATAGCAGAAAACAGAATATAGATTCCCAAATTCCTGGGAAAGCTAGAACCAAGTTCAAGAAATATGGGAACTAAGGAAGGCTTGGCACAGCCAACACCCCATTCTGATTCAAGACCCAGACCTAGGTAGGAGGGCACTAGAGACATACCACAAAGTTGGATGAGCTTGACACTGCCACCACTCCCGCTGCCACACCAGAATGCACTCCCCTCTCATTAGCTTCTGAATGAAAGCCCAGTGTAGGAGGATATGGATAACAAACCCTATTTTGTAATTAACCCGAGGGGGCTTGGAAAGTGAGCTTTTGTCTTGATCTTGGAGCAGGAATTTGTTGTGATTCCAAAACTCATATTACTCAACACCCATTTAAGGGAACTGGGAAACAGGACTGTCCTCTAGAAAGTCACCTTCAAAAAGTAAGGCTGTTTATAAAGCTTATGTATATGGAGGGTGGTATAAAGAGGGTTGGGGAGTGGAAAAAAATGAGAATCAAGATGTGTCATGAATAGGTACAAGTAAAATGCTAAATGTGATCATATTGTATTATAAAATGTACCAATAAAATCAATCTTTAAAAATAGTAAGTTGTTTATATGTCTATACACTCCTTAAATATATTCCTAGGTTAGTTTAACTAATCCTATGGAATGTTAAAGACCAAATGTTTATCTTTACATTTATTAAATAGATCACCTCGCTTTCCTAAAAGTATGTGTTTCAAAACTGATTGATTTTAGTATTCTCAGGCTTAGTATGGAAGGATGGGAGAAGAAGACTTGTGTGTGCTAGCTTATCCTTTGCCATGTTGACTCCAAGGCTGCTCCAAAATCATTTTTAAAATTAAAATACAATTTTGAGGTCTTTGCTTTAAAATAACTCTAGATTTACAAAAAGTTAAAAATATTACAGAGCACTTGCATAGATCCTTCATCTAACTTTACCTAATATCAACATCTATCGTAACTGTGGCACAATTACTGAAAACAGAGGTTAACACAGGTAGAATTCTATTAACCAATGTAGAGACTTTAGTCCAATTTTATCACTTCCCCCACTACCATGAGTTTTGTAGTTCAGATCAATCCAGGATCTCACAATGCAATTAGCAGTCATGTCCATACAGATTCATGAGTATATATTTCATTTAATTCAGGTGTATAGTTCATAGACATGTCACAGATTTGGCTGTTAGTAGCTCCTTCAAAGTGTCTCCTGTGTCTTTTTGGCATGTATCAATTACTTTGGACACATATAAAAATGTATAAATATACTGTACATATTTTTGCAGTGCTGAGTGCTAGATCCAGGCATTTATAATTGCTAGCCAAGTACACTACTACTAAGCTATAAACAAGCCCTGCAAATATTTTTTTAATTAGTTAATGTATTTATTTAGAGTCAGGGTCTTCCTTTATAGTACAGGCTGGACTTGAACTCACTATGTAGTCCAGGCTAGCCTCAAACTTATAGTGATCCTCCTGCCCTAGTCTTCCAAATGCTAGGATTACAGGTGTGTACCACCATGTCTGGCCCTGCAAATATACTTTAATTAAGTTATTGCAACTTTAAGTAATATCATTGATAAAAATATTCCACAATGAGCAACACTAGGTTAACTTAATTCTTTTATCAATTATCTTTGGAGAACAAATAAAGCATTTCAAGCTGTATTCTCTTTTCAATTTGATTATATTGAAATTAGTCTCACTAAGATTTTTTTCTTCCATTTAACTTCTGTAAAAAAGGCTAAATTTATCTAGTTTTTTAAAAGTATACTGAATTTTCTTAGGTAGCCACTGTTCTTTTATATGAAATTTTCTGACATAAAACATTGTACATATAAATTTTTGCAACTCGAGATAAAGTTTTAGAGGTCCTTCAGCCAATCTACTCATTTTAAGGAGACTGAAGCATGAAGAGGTCAAGAAAGTTGCCTTAAACATATTTTGAAACCTCAGTAGTACAATATCTAGCACAATACTCTTCTACTGCACTAGTGATATATTCTCTGCTACCCCTATCAAAATCAGTCCACAGACCTACTGAGAAATCCGCGTCTATCAAGATATGCATGCAGAAGGAAATTTAATCCAGACTGAGTATGGCTGAGAGAAAGCTACTCAAGATCATACCTAAACACAGGCCAAATGGTAAATCACTGTGTGGAGAAGGAAAAAAAAAAGATTTATCTGAAAATCATATTTAATATTTGTGTCATTTTTGTGGCAAACAGAGTATCACAAGTAAAATTTTGCATAGTCTTCTTAGACAAATGGAAATCACAAAATATATATTACTTTTCAAAATGTGGGAAAATATATTTCTGTAGCATGAAATAGAAGTATCTAAAATCTTATACTACCAGTCACTATCAAATTTGAATTATACACACATGCACAGGAATACCTCTAAACAAAATGCTAAACACAGGATGGGGCTACAGGCCAACAAACTTACCACAAGCTGAAAATATCTTAAATCAAAAATGCAATTAATACACTCAGACTATCAGACATCACACACGACAGAATATGGATTCTTTACTCTAGTGATCACATCGCTGACTGCAAGCTGCAGTATGCTGCTGCTGCTGCTCAGCATTAAGAGAAAGTATCATACCACATATCACATGCTGCTACCCTAGGAAATACCAAAATTCAAAGAATGGCTTGTAGTGAATATGTATCATTTTCACACCATAAACCAGAAAACCATTTAACTTAACCATCATAAATCAGGCACTGTCTGCATGACTCATTTTTAACCAAGAGAAACACTATAAGAATGTGGATGTAAGAATATAATAAAGAATAGTTTGGGCCTATGTTCTTAATTTATCAGAATAAAAATAACCATCATCTATTTCGTTACAACTTCAAATCAGTATTCCAGTGAAATATCTAAAATATCTTTCCCTCTTTGATACACATATTTTATGTGTGGGAAAACATTCAAGTCCCATCCAAGTATCTTTGGTGACTACATATGTTTTAACTCAGAGCCATTTGGAAATTTGTTCTGCTACTAAATGGTTATAGGCAAACTTTCCTAAGTTTAAAAATAGCAAAATGCCATCTGACTACTAAACCTAGTCAATGACAAAGAATTTTATTTGAATTATGGCCACTTACACTTAGCAAACTGTTTTTTTTTTTTTAGGATTTTTGAGACAGGGTCTCGCTTTTGTGGTTCAGGCTGGCCCCAAGCTCAGCCTCAAACTCACATCACAATCCTCCTGCCTCTGCCTCCCGAGTGCTGGGATTACAGGCGTGAGCCACCACGCCCAGCACTGTAGTATGTGGTGCTGGTTGCTGCTGGGTGTGGGTCTCCACACCCAGTATTGTTATGTGGTTACCGGGGAATCAAACCCGGGCCCTTGCGCTTGCAAGACAGGCGCTGGAACCACTGAGCTAACTCCCCGGCCCCTTAGCAAACTGTTTTAATTTTATGCCATTTCTATAATGTAGACTCATTATCTCAGTAATAAAATACATAGTGAATAGTAGAATATAAGACAAACTATCTCTCTGAATGCTTGTGATTTTGTCATTCTATTTTCCTCAATGGAAACAGACATAAAATATAGAAGTATTTTTTAACTTAAATGATAGGACTTTGAAATATGACTAAGGGGGAAAAACCCTCTGGTAGTTACTACTTGCCTAACTGCATGAATTTAGACAGAATTTTTTGCTTCTCCAATCTATTACATTTTAATTTCTTCTCCTATCTTCTCTGTTTCTTATCTCCATTCACTTAGTTCTGCTGATCCACTGACAAGTAGAATTTTTCTATGTAAGCCTAGGTTCTCTACCAGACAATTTTTCCCTTGAAAATATTATTTCCTGGCTTTTGAACAATCTCTAGAGGAGAACAAGACTAAGTCTCCCTTAGGGCTGGGGATATGGCTCAGTGGTTCCAGCACCTGTCTTGCAAGCGAAATGACCTGGGTTCGATCCCCGGTAGCCACATACAATATTGGGTGTAGAGACTCACGCCCAGCAGCAAACAGTACCACATATCACAGTGCCGGGCATGGGGGCTCACGCCTGTAATCCCAGCACTCGGGAGGCAGAGGCAGGAGAATTGCTGTGATGTGAGTTTGAGGCTGAGCTCAGGGCCAGCCTGAACCACAAAGTGAGACCCTGTCTCAAAAAAACCTTAAAAAAAAATAAATAAATCAGACGGTATTAAAAACAATTTAAAAAAAAAGACTAAAGTCTCCCTTATTGGCAGCTCCTTCAAATGGAATGGATGAATGAGATTCAACTCAAGGAGGCCTTAGAGATCATGATTAAAGTACAGGCTCCACACCAATCCTGCCTGGAAAGAGATTCCAGATCTATGCACCCCTTACCATGTGTCCTTAAGTAAATTACTCAATCTGAATTAACATATTTAAACAGGAGTAAGGATACTAACCTCATAGACCTATGTATTAAGGAAGTACACTGAAAGCATTTAGAATAGCTCCTGCTACATAGTAGATGGACTGTGTTAACTGCTATAATAATAATAATAAGCATTATAATAATAATTATTATTATTACTATCACCACTGCCAATACTTATACTCAGGTATATAATAATGGAAAGATGGTAAATTCTCTGGTTCAACTCTGTCACATTAGAACAAAACCAACTACTGTACATTTTATACATAAATTATGATCACATTCACAGTTCCATAACACAACAGTAGGAATGTGAGTACCTAAACAAATGCATGCAAACTTACTGGCCTTCCACTAAGTGCCACACACTGTCTGCATGCTTTCCCAAGTGTTACCTTATTTTATCCTTATAATTAGGTGAAAATGAGTGAAAGCACTTTTTATCAGAGATAGAACAACCTCTAGGGAGCTTACAGAAGGGCACAAAAGAGAGGGCTACATGAGTCTGGAATGTTTATAATGGCTAAAAGTAACAGTTCCTATATAAAGTATACAAGTTCCAAACTATTTAAAAATCAGTGAACTTTTTGTGCATAAATTGACATTCACAATAAAGATTCTATTATTTGAGAGTAGTATCTAGACCTTTTCTTTAAAACTTTGAAAGCATATAGTTTACTATTTGGTAAATATAATTAAGGATAACAGTGAAGACCTAGTAGCACCGCACCCAGAATACAATGCCCCAAATCCAGAGACTTCACAGAAAAAAACTCTTAGAATAACAATCTCTAAAAATAATGAAGTGAAGAAAAGGTTGAATTCAGCTACACCATTAAATTCCAAAAGGAAATAAGAAGATAGCAATTAATCTGAGAGTGAGGAAATTTTTTTGAATTCTCCTTTAATTTGTCTTGAATATCAGCACAACACTTGCTAATATCCTTTTGAACAGAAAAGTCTATACAATAGTGCATTGGCTGACACAGTATTCAGCTGGTATCTGTAATTATTTTATTGTTAATTAATTTTTAAATATTGCAATGTTCTGTGTCCTACTTATGGTAGTGTTACAATGTGGCATCTAGAAATAAGGGTAGAGAGGGAATGATTGCTTGATAGCTTTGGGGTGTTTTTATGGGTTGATAACAGTTTTGAAACCAGACTGAACATCAAATGTATTAACTACCACTCAACTGTGTACTTTACATGTTTAAGTGAAGTTCATTTCAATTTGAAAGAGTATTCAAAACTTTAAATAAGTCAATTTTAATAAAGTAAGCAATAAATGATATATAAATAAGTGATATGTAAATATGGCAAGAATTACAACAGCAATATACAAACAAATTAACTTTGGGAAATATACTTAGAAAAACTAGACTTGATTAGTATAGGTGATATTTCTAGGGGTGAACTATAGGAAGCAGATGGGTACAGGGCTGCACACTCATTTTGGTTGCTTTCCAAGACACCAACAGACTAACACATGCTAATTACAGGTGCCTTCTCATGGAATACCAGATGTCTTCAAAAGCTTTTGTATCCATTTGCCTCCTGTTCTAAATATCTTCACTGCTCCTCCTCAGCTTCAAGCACCTGCTGTACACATGGTGATTTCTATTCATTCGATGCCTAAATCATTTCTTCTGTCTTTGATTCTTCAGTCTATTTGTTTTCTAAGTATGGGCATCAGTTGTACACTGAAGACATTAATACTAGTCTTACCTACCTCACCAGGCTGCTAAGAATATCAAACTTTATTTGGAGTATGCTTTAGAAGTACAAATCAAACTGAATTCCAACTCATTAGTCAGTCATAAATTTGTTTCAAAGATGATAATCAGTATGTTTTAAAATGAAGTTGTGAGCTAGGCATGCTGGTGCATTCCTGAACCTCTAGGAACAATAACACAACTCTAGGAGGCTGAAGCAGGAGGATCAGATATTCAAGACCAGCCCAGGAAGCTTATCAAAGGCTGCGGACATAGCTCAGTGCAAAGCCTTCAAGTTCAGTTCTCCAGTGCTAAATATTTTTTAAAGGAGAATAGGATGAAAAATGCTATTGTACACTGCACAAAGCAACATTAGAAACAGTTATGATAAACTTCTTTTTCAAGGGCTATTTATTTTTGCTTTTTGATGCTGGAGATTGAATCTGGGCCTCATAGATACTAAGCAAATGCTTTAACACTGAGCTACTCTCCAAGCCCATCTTTTCCACATTTATATGTCTGTCTTTGCAAAGATATGTGTCATATGGTAAAGTAAAATATTTTATGATTTTAAAAATATAGCTTTATAATAAAATCATTTCTTGTTATATTTTCAGATGGAAAGTGTTTAAGAATGGTTTTTCAGAATAACTGAGGGCCACCATACAATGCTTATGGTGAATCCCTTGTTCTGTGAGCCATTAGCATTTTCTGTCCAGAGCAAGACTTTGATAGCAACGGAAAGTGCTTTATCAGATGGCAAAGAGTGAGAAAAGTTCTTTCTATAGCTGACAATAAGGAAATTCGGACAATAACTTTAAAAATATACCTGAATGAGATTTGACTCTTGATTATTTTCTAGACTAAAGGTGAAAGCTACAAAAACTCAAATAAAGAACAAAACTAATACTAAAAATATTCTGGTGTGGGGATTTAGCAGAATCTTATAATACTCTTTGAGTTTAACATACAAGTATAAGAGTTTCTCAGATGTTTTGAAAAATGTGGCAAATTACTAAGGCTCGGGTAATTGGCAGAAGGAACACAAAGTAAAACAGGGAGGGGAGGCTATAGCACCAAGTGTTTGGAACCAAATTAACAGTTGCATTATTCCTCCAATTGCAATGAATCAAAGAGTAGGTTAAAAAGGAAGGGAGGCGAACCAGAGAATTACTTCACATTTTTGGCTCAGATTTTACTTTCTGTACATAGAAGCCCCACCAGTGGCTCTATTAAATGAACATCTAACATTTACTATTTTGTTTATAATGGTTAAAACAGTAATGTTTGGCCTCATCAGGTTACAAAATAAATCATAGCTGTCCTGAAGCTGAGAAACATGGTTGAGGAAATTACTAGAAAAAGACATCCCTTATAAATGCTTTCTAGAGACTATAGTCATTTTGCAGAGAATCTGACCATTTTTGACAATATAAGAACTCTATCCAGACAACTTCAGAAGACTTTACTCATGCTTTATAAAATGTCAAGACTTAGCTAAAGTGGTATCACGTCTACTTTGGGAGCATAGGATAAGTCAAGACATTCTGATTTTGTCTGTTTTAAGAATTGGAATTAATCACTCCACATTACCAACTAATACAAAATAATAACACACTGTCCAAAATTAGCTAAAAACCAACAACAAAAAAGGGATGATTTTTCTATTTCATGCAAATTATTCATCCCTAAGGAACCCATGTGCTATTAAAAATCTAGCAGTAAGACCAAGGATGATAAAATGTAATCATTTTTTGAACTAAATTATCTATTATTAACCAATGCCCAACTCAGTAAAAAAAAAAAAAAAGAAACTAATTTAAAATATTATTTTAAAGGGAAAATTTATACTTGTCAATTTTAGCTTCAAAAACTCTTCAGAATCAAATGTTACCTCCACCACTACTGTACTCATTCAGGAAATGACCTAGATGTTGGTGTCCAAATTGTCACCAATCAGCATCCCTACTTCCACTTTTCTCTACCACTAGCTATTCTCTATAAGGAATGGCCCAAAGGCTTCTTTTCAAAGAATGCAATTTGGATCATTTCTCTCCTTGAATCCATAGCTTCCTATAACCCTCAGAAGAATATCCCAACTCTTTTTACATCCCCATAAGAGCCTGTTTCATCTGATATCTTACATCCCAAATTTTTCCCACTTTCTTATTCACTTTTACCAAGGAAAGGAAATTGCCTTATTTATCTTAGTTGTGAATGTATGAAGAATACTGCATGTGCCTGGCTCAGTTCTTTCCTTTTCCTTCTTGGACACAATTGTCCTGAAGGAGTAATTCTCCAATCCCCTACCCTATGTCTTACTGGGCCAGCCCTGGCCAGGATCACTGTAGACTAAGACAGAGTGGGCAAATCTGTGTCATCCAAGGAATTACACAGTAGGCATTTATGGTTTTCTTCTTCCTCCTGGATTTGTAATGAAGTAGATTCTGACCTTCCGGCTTTAATAATTTGGTCTTACCTTCCAATCTGTTTAAAACACAGGTAGGGAGAAAAGGTGCTAATTACAAGGGACACTACAAACCCTAAAACAATGAGACATGTACACTTGATTTATATCTTGATGTGCTTTTCTATTTTAGATTAATATTTTTTAAAGTAAATGTTATTTTTACAGTCAAGAAAAAAATAGCCAAAATTAATTTTACTTGAGGGTCATTAAATAAAGCTTGAGACCAGGTTTTCAGAGAAAATAATGAACTAAGTTTTGGATACACAGTCTAATAAAATTGAAGATAAAGTTATCAAATGCCTCATTAATAATGATTATGCACAATATAGACAAAATAAGCATTAAAATATATTTCATTTTGAGCTTTACATTTTGCCTAAATTCAAGTTCCCAAACAGTGACAATGCAGAATTATATCATCCTCTTGGTTTGTAAGTGATTTCCATTTTTTGTCTTAACTATAACACACATCCATAAATATTTATATATTTCTCCTTCCAATGTGTTTGGCATTTGGTTCTTCTTCTGGTTGTACTTACAAGTTATTTTGTTATAAGTTGTTTTGAAATTTAGAAATCTTTATAAGTATTTGTATTAACTCAGTCTTACTTTTTCACCAGGCATCCTTAAACATTCATTAGTACAAAATCATCTAGTCAAATATTTTTTCATAACCTGTGTCATTACTTATATTTTTCTCTATAGGTTATTATTTATGCAACTAAGCAGTATATAAATTTTATCTTTGAAAAAATATTGTGCAAGTGTTATATTTCCAAATTAGGGCCTGAATGGAAGGATTTTTTTTTTTGGTTATAATTTAAATACCTAGGGTACAGATAAAATAAGCCACAGAAATTTATCAATATCAATATCAATATCAAATTGCTACTATGTATATTTTATATACCAATAAATTCAAAGATTAAAAATAACTATTTGCTACAAAGACCTCATAAGTGCCAACTCAGAGAGGGCAAAAGACTATTTTATGTACTCTTGTATTCTAGCAGTAAGAGAATCCAATGCTATAAGTTCCTCTGTATGTGCAACTTTGAAAAGATCATAATCTATAAGACTATGGATACTTTACATTTAAAATATCTATACCAAAGTACAACTTAATACCATAAAATTTACTCATATAAAGCACATTTATTCAGTTGTTTTCAGTAAATTTTTGAAGTTGTACAAGTTTCATCATGACCTAGTCTTAGAACATGTCTGTCAGGATTATTCATTTTTGAGCCAAACACTAATGCAGCACAGAAACTTGTGAGTACTAGAGTCAGAGGCCCTTGTTCTACAGTTTACTACCTACATGATGTTTGGCAAGCTGTAAAATCTTTCTTTTCTCTACTTTAATGCTCTTATTTAAGATCGTGGTTAATAACAGTGCTCAGTTCAGAGTATTGTTCTATAAGGGCCAAATGATTTGACAGATACATAAAACACTTGGAACAGTCCTTGGCACAAAGTATGTGTTTGATAAATATTATCTATTATTAATACATACTTTAAAATCTTGTTACTGGAAAACAATATGCAGCCATTATTATGTATGAAAGACTAAAGCAAACAACCAATAATAATGCACTTTATAATAACAAAGTTTAATTACCACTTAAAGGCAAGAATAAAGACACTGAAAAGCAAACTAATACAAGGTCTATAATGCTCTGAGAGCATGCATTCATTTATTCATTCATCCATTCATGTGTGCAACAAATATCTCTAAAAATGCCATGCTCCTTTTAGACACAGCAAAACAGCAAACAAAACCAAAAATCTCCCTGGCCATGTGAAGCTGAGGGGAGGCAAATTAATAAGCAGGCTAAATCAATAAATAAAACAATCATGAAGTGATGCATGTTATGAACAAATAAAGGCATGGGATGGAGACAGAGGGCCAGGGGAGAGCAAGGGGATTACTCTACTCAGGTAGTTTGGCTCTAGAACTGTGCTTCTTAATCTATACTCTCAGCTTGTCATTCTTTAAAATAACATTTCATTGGAAACCAGACAATAACCATGGCAAAGGTCCACAAAAACCATGACAGCAGGTAATAGCCCAAAGGCTCCAAAGTGAGTTAAAGATAATAACATTTCCTATCTGACAGCTGGAGCCAATATTGTACCAGCACAGTAGGAGAATGTCTCGATAACCTAGCAAAGTCACTGTCACCATCACTGTGAGCCCAACTATGGGAAACCATTCTTCATTTATTAAAGAGAAGAGATTATAAAATGAAAGATTTTTTTTAAAACTTCTTGATTGAGTTGTTTTTGCAATTTATACTCCTAGACATATGATCTTCGCATCCACAGTAATGTACTATGACTGTTGAAGAATATTCACAAGGACACAGCAGTTGATTTGGCTTTCTGTAGATAAGATCCCCAGCAGTAGGAGTTTCCCAGGAAGCAATGAAGGCACAGTGGTTAGTATAGGGGAAAGCCTTCAGGCAACAAATTAAAGAAACAGAGAAGAGTCTTAACTTGATTTTAAAAAGTTTTCTACTAGTGGAGAAAGCCACAAAAGATGTTCAAAGACTGGATCATCAAATGAACCAAAAGCTGCACATGACAGTCTGAAGAAATGAGAACTTTGTTATGTGATAAGTTCTAGCACAATGAGTGTTCCATTGTATGCGATCAGAATTGGGGCTAAGTACATCCTGAAGGACAAACAGAGACAGGTGAGGATATCCAACAACAGAAGTAAGAGATGGTGGGAAGAAAGGGAAAGCAAAAGAGGAAATCAAGGAGACAGACCTGAGAGACACTAAAACAAAATTTGCAAATGACACTGCTTACAGGAGGTAGAGAATAATCAGAAGCTCTAAATGGAAAAATAATCAAGAAAAACAGCAGCATGAAAAGGAAGAGTGGCCTCTAAGGGATGAGGAGCTGTGTTTTAGCACACTAAACTTAAGTTCTGCCTGAATATCACTGTGGTGAGGTTGTTCTACAAGTGACTGAATGTGTCTACAGAGAAAGAGGTTTAAGATAGAATGAAAAAAACATATTCAGTCATCAGTCACAAAGTAAAATAGCTCATGTTGACAAAAGATTGAAAATCATGACACACCTTCCTTCACACTAATATGGACCCATAGGAAACACAGACAAAGAATGCAGCTGAGAACAGTAAGAACAATAAGGCGTGTCACACAGACAGGATTGCCTAGACCCCTGAGTTTAGATTAAGAGGAAAGTTGTCACAAGAGACTACTTCAAAGAATTATCATATTATTAAGGAGAACTTGGACTGAAAAGACAACCAAATTAGGGCTAAGGAGTCTTGTCTCATTCTTAAAAACACAAAGAGATTAGACAATATTGCCTTTTTTCCCCACTGAAATCAAACAGCACTTTGTATTTGCACGATGAGGTCTGAAGAGGACTTTCTTGATCTTTGCATTTTATTTTTTCTCTACTAGATCTCTGTGAAAACTCTCTCTGGATTTTCCTGTTTCCAATCTGCTCTAGCATATTCTCAGTCTTGGCACCAAGGGGCTCTTTTGTTTATGTATCTTTTGACTTTTATTAGTATATTTTTGCAACACATAATGTTTATATTCAGTGTAGGGAATTGGTAGACATATATAATACAGTTCCTTTATTTTTTCAGCATCAGATTCATTTATTTGTAAGACCATATAAGGTTAATTACCATATATTCAGCTTGAAAACCAGACTAATAGTTCAAAGAACATATAAAATGTATAAAACAATTTTACTAAGCCAAGGTATACTTTTAGATACACTGTGCATGCTGGATTACAATCTCAGTCTCTCTCAATCTCTCTCGCTCTTTCTCTCCTCATATTTCTCATTTTTTATTTGATATATATATATATATAATATATATGCATGTGAAACAATGGGATATTTAAGCTTTATGTGAGAGTTACTTCACTTAACATTATGATCTCAAGTGCAGCTTTGAATTTTCTACTTCTTTCAGGGCCTCAGAGATAAGAGTCTCTGCTTTCTTTGTTATTGTTAACAAATTATTACTATGTTTTCTCTATTATTGTATTTCCTTTCTGTGTTACTGTTACATCATGGACCAGAAGGGAGGTTCAATCACTTCTGTGCAAGGAGTAATATAATCTTCCTATTTTCCCACTGATCAGCCCCTCCTGCTCTTTATTTCCTTGCTACTGAATGAAGTCCACGATCTTCCATTTAAGCAACTGTCTCACCAACATCCTACATCACATGGCCCCATTATTATTCTGTTATATGTTTTCAATTTTATTCTCTCTCTGCATTTTTAGGAACTTTTCTATATCCTTGGTATCCTAACATTTTGTGATGCATGACACAGTGTGAGTCTTGTTCATTCTTTCCAGATGAAGCCTCCCATCTGGAGAGTCACTTTTTTGTTTTGTTTTCAGTTCTGAGACTTTTTTTTGTAATTCTACTTTCTTACCCAATTCCATCCTCTCTCCTCTATGTTTTCTCTATCTACAATATTTTGGTCCATTACTGGGTCCTGAATTACCACTTTAAGTCCCTTATCTATAACTGTCTTGTATTCTACTTTTAGGAGATTTCTTTGACTATATTTATATCTACTCTCTAGGAGATTTCAGTTCTCTATTATGTTTTCTTCCTTTACTGTCATCTGTTTATCTTCCAAGAGCTTCTTCATGATATCTAAATGTTTACTTTTCTGTAGTATTCTGCTTTAGTTTCTTGGTTGCACTATTCTTTCTTTCACTGAGAGCATTAACTACAGGCAGATTTTTTTTTTCTGAAAACTTTCTTACATTTTCTGTTTTTCTCCTGGACTTTGAATTTACTGTGTATACCAGGCTGGCCTCAATCCTCCTTCCTCAGCCCCTGAGTGCTGGGATTAGTGGCAGGAGCCACCATACCTGGCTTGACTTTTTAAAACCATCATAACAGACAGAATAATGCCTCAAAGATCTCTACATCCTAGTCCTTAAAAACTGTCAATATATTTCTGCAATGTGACCAAAGGGAATTAAGATTGCAAACAATTAGAATTGCTTATCAACTGATCCTAAAATAAGGAAATTACCTTAATTATCCTATTGTTAAATGTAATCACAAAACTATATTTAAAGTGACAAAAGGAAGTGAAAAGGGAAGTCACAGTATTGCAATGTGAAGACTCAACTTATTTTCCTGACCATTAAGATGAAGGGGACCATGAGCTGAAGGACAAAGCAAATGGATTCTCCCCTGAAGCCTTCAGAAAGGAAGACAACCCTGCCAACATCTTGTTTTAGCTTAATGAGACTTCTAACCTACAGAACTGTAAGGTAATACATTGTGTTCTTGTGAAGAACCAAGTTTAGGGCTGGCGATTTAGCTCAGTGGTTCCGGTGCCTGTCTTGCAAGCGCAAGGACCCGGGTTCGATCCCCAGAAACCATATACAATACTGGGCATGGAGACTCACACCCAGCAGCAATCAGTACCACATACCACAGTGCCGGGCATGGTGGTTCACGCCTGTAATCCCAGCACTGGGGAGGCAGAGGCAGGAGGATTGCTGTGATGTGAGTTTGAGGCTGAGCTCAGGGCCAGCCTGAACTACAAAGAGACCTTGTGTCAAAAAACAAAAACAAAAACAAACAAACAAACAAAAAAACCCCACCAAGTTTATAATAATTTGTTACAATGTCCACAGAAAAATGATATAATCATTTTAAAATGTAAAATCTATTTTTGGCATGTATGGGTCAGAAGTTTTGACTCTTGGTATAGGCTCTTCAAATGACTCCAGAGGATTGAAGCCCAGTCACTCCACTATACCCTTAGGTAGGCAGTTCAATCTTTTTGTGTCTGGGTTTCCTCATCTGTAAAATGATAACAACAATACTTATATCTCAGGGTCACTATAAAGATTAAGTGATATATTACATGTAAGGCACTTAAAATATTGCCTGGACCATGGTAATTGCTTAGTAAACTCAGTAACAAAAGAGGAGGCAGAGAGGAATAGCTGTACATGAAGTTTTTGCTGTATTTATCACCTTTGGCCCCAAAATAGGGTCATGTTAACAAATCCCTTCAAAAATTAATTCTTTGGTTTCTATAACCATCAAGGAAAAGCAGTGATCTGGTTACATGAGGTAGAGGTAGGAATCATAAAACAAATCAGGACCTTTACAGTCAGTCTCTTGAGGCTTCCTCCAATCCCCATAAGATTTCAGCTTTCTCAGGTTAGCTGTGTCAGTTCCCATCCATGCATCTGGCTCCCAGTTTTGACATGTGTCTTGACTTCTCTTTTCTGTTGTCACCTCCTCTCTAATTCTCTTGATCTATGTTGGTTTATGCCTTTAAAAATGCCCTTTCTTGCTGTTGTAGTCGAGTCTCAGGAAAGAACAGCCTAAACAAATATGTCTAACTTAACCACTTTTCACTGGAAGTCTTAAATTAAAACACTTCTGGTATAACTTCAAATACTAGGATAAAAATTATTCAGCCTTTAAAGAAACTTTAACTCACCTTTTCAAAAGCCACCATTAAGTATTGCTTCTAATAGTATAATCTAACACTTTATAAGGGCACTATTCTAAAAAAAAAAAAAAAAAAATACAGCTTTAAGTAAAATTGGTAAATTAGAATTTGTTTAGGGCCTGCAAATAATTTTGCACAGTTTTGAGGGTTATTTGTGTTTTGAATCAAAGACATTCATTTAAAAAAATAATTACTGAAAAATATGCATGTCAAAACATTATGGAACAGTTTCTATGTCAGATGTTTGCTCTTGAATATTTTCAAAAAATAATTCTAATTCATTTATCTACTCATGCATAACTAAAATCGGGTCCTCAGCATTCTAATTTGTTGATGGTAGCTGTATTTTCATAAACTGAATGACTAGTTATAGCAAGAGACTCACATTCTTATCTTTCTAAACCATAGCTTTAGTCACCAAGGAGTCTATCAAACTCAATATTGATAAGACTTCCATAATAGAGTTAAGTGTTCAGAGAATTTCACCATGCTATAAGAACTGAAAGTAGCCTATGAGCTAAGAAGAAAAAGGAGGAAGACCAACAGTTACTAAGAAGCTGTTATGTACATGCCCTATCTTTCTAACAGAATCCCTCTAATAACCTGACACAGTCGGATCACACCCTCATTATCATGGGGTAAAGAGCTTGGGAAGCTCAGACCTGACTAACAAAAAGTTTGAAGTAAAATTTACATTATAGTTGTACGTTATAAAATATGCTATTGAGCTGTATAGTAGACTTTTAGTGATCCACACATTAGGGCTAATCAAGAGACAAAATAGAAGTAAAAATAAGAAGTACCAAATAAAATAATCATAAAAAATTCTTGGGAAAGTGTGTGCATATGTGTGTGTGTGTGTGTGTGCGTGTGCGTTCATGTGTGTGTATAATGCATGTAAAATTATATAATTTCATTTACATACGTGAAATTTCAAAGCAGTAAATTTTTTTTTTTTTTTTTTTAGGTTTTTTTTTAGACAGGGTCTCACTTTGTGGTTCAGGCTGGCCCTGAGCTCAGCTTCCAACTCACATCACAGCAATCCTCCTGCCTCTGCTTCCCGAGTGCTGGGATTACAGGCATGAACCACCATGCCCGGCACTGTGGTATGTGGTACTGGTTGCTGCTGGGCGTGAGTCTCCACACCCAGTATTGTTATGTGGTTACAGGGGAATCGAACCTGGGCCCTTGCGCTTGCAAGACAGGCGCCGGAACCACTGAGCTACCTCCCCGGCCCCTCAAAGCAGTAAATTTTTAAAAGAAGAAAACTAGAACTATATTTATTCAGTTATAAAGTTGTCTACTTTATGCTTTCAATGAAAAATGCCAATTGTGAATTTCCCCTATATAGAAGCCATATAAAAATAAACTTTTTGGGCCGGGGAGTTGGCTCAGTGGTTCCGGCGCCTGTCTTGCAAGCGCAAGGACCCGGGTTCGATTCCCCGGTAACCACATAACAATACTGAGCGTGGAGACCCACACCCAGCAGCAACCAGTACCACATACCACAGTGCCGGGCGTGGTGGCTCACGCCTGTAATCCCAGCACTCGGGAGGCAGAGGCAGGAGGATTGTGATGTGAGTTGGAGGCTGAGCTCAGGGCCAGCCTGAACCACAAAAAGCGAGACCCTGTCTCAAAAAACCTAAAAAAAAA
>PVIR01004749.1:0-76958 GCA_004026965.1 Petromus typicus
GTTTTCCCCCTATAGGAATATTGTAAAGAAGGCTTCTAGTTAGAAAGATGCTTAAAACAGAGTAGACTAGCTCTCAAGAAATGTAAGTGTAGTGTACACATTTTTTTCCACAGATGAAGACATTCTTCATGGATGAGATTGCCAGACACACATTTCTACGGTGAAACAGAGTTTGGAAAATGCCCCTTACCGTTCCACATGCGCCTCGTCCAGACTGTTGAAACCTATCGTGGGGCTTCTGAGTTGATTCTGCACCAACACGAGATCATTGCTCTCCAAGGCTTGGTTGAGCAAGGCCACTGCGGAGAGCATCTCCACCGCGATCAGGAGCTCCTCATGGGCGAGGTAGTTCTGTTGGGAAACACGCAGCAGTGTCAGTTCCTGTGTCCTGCAAAGGATAGAGGTGCAAGGACGAGGACCAGGTGCAGTTGCTGAGAGTGCAAGGAGCAGGAAAAATGATCGATGGGGATCTGTATAGATCTTGGGGATCTATGCTGGCCCAGCTTCAAAAGTAAAGTTCTTTCATTATAATGAAGGAAGATATGAAGGAATATGGAAAAAACTTATCCCCCCCAAAAAGCTCATATAGATCCCTGTGCCTCCAAGCAATCTTGCTGCATAATGACTTTAGAATAACAAAGCATAATCTCACCTCCTAAGACAAACAGGAAGGAGCATGCTAAGTAATTTTTTCCAAATACCTTACATTAATGACAACCAAATCCCGTAAGAGGATAAGGAAACAGCCCAGTGGAACTACTGCCGATTCACCTCCTCTACCTCTTCCAGGGAATTGTCCGTGGACATCTAGAGTGGGTCACGTTGGGAGTGCAGACTGGGGCAACCCCTGTGGGAATCAGTGTGGAGATTCCTCAAAGAACTAGAACTATAGGTTCCATTTGACCCTGCTATTCCCCATCTTGGTCTCTTCTTGGTTTCTGCAGATTCACAGCTCCCGTGTAAGGTAGGCAACTTTTCTGATTTTTATTCTTCACATATTATTTTTCATTTTTGCTGGCTGCACAATATTTATAGCACATGAGCATGCCACAAATTAGGCAACTTGTTACTGGTTACACATGTGATTAGTTTCTGCTTTTGTAATATTATAAAAAATGCTGTGAAACTTTGCTGGTTAAAACTTTTTGGATTCATATTCTTTAGATTCATTTTGTAGAATGTGACAGAGGGGATCATGAACTTTCGACTCACACTGTCCTCGAGAAGTTGTACAATTCACCTTCTAACTAGCTACCTATGAGATAGTTGCTCCTCCATGTTTATACCTACACTGGTTGAATCGTTCTAATCTCTACCAATGTAATGTTAATAATACATTTCTGTTTACTTCTAGGTGAGGTGGAAGATTTTTTTGTTCATCCTCTGTACAAATCTTGTTTTCTGAACTGCCTGTTCATATCATGGGCTTCTCTCCCATTTTTGGTAGATGAGTGCTGGTTCTGGTTTTTAAAATCTAATCCATAGCCATTGTTTCTTTAAAACTTCACTACTTAAATTACTTTAACATTCAACTTTTTTTTTTTGAGATAGGGTCTCACTTTGTAGTTCAGGCTGGCCCTGAGCTCAGCCTCAAACTCACATCACAACAATCCTCCTGCCTCTGCCTCCCGAGTGCTGGGATTACAGGCATGAGCCACCACACCTGGCACTGTGGTATGTGGTACTGATTGCTGCTGGGTGTGAGTCTCCATGCTCAGTGTTGTATGTGGTTACTGGGGATCGAACCCGGGTCCTTGCACTTGCAAGACAGGCGCCGGAACCACTGAGCTAAATCCCTGGCCCAACATTCAACTTTAAAAGTCATTTCTGTAGTACTAGACGTTAAACAGGGCCTTGAGCACGCCAGGCAAACATTTAATCTTTCACAGTGACAATTTATTCTGATAAATGACTGTGTAGTAAATCAACATTTTTCTGAGCAATAGTTAAACACTTACAAGGATTCCATTTATTAAGTACCCTTGACTTATATTTTTGAAACACTAGTTATATCATACATATGAAATTCCTGAGGCTATTCTAGTAAGGTTTCATTCTATTCTCCTGTTGGGATCATAGTCAACATGTACCTACTGTAATCCTGCATGAATATCACCGCTTAATACTCTTTGCAAACAAACATGTACATATAACACTCAAAACCATGGTGCTAATGCTTCTAGTTGTAAATTTCTAGAAATGCTGAATTAGAACTTACTTTTTTCTGTATCAAAAATGTTACATACTTTAAAAATATTTCTGCATAGTTAAAAGTGGAAATTCTTCAAAAGGATCACCCAGAAAAATGGAACAACCTGCTTTTATGTGTATTTGTGTTGGCCACTTCCTAAATTTCCTAACGAGGCTCACACAATCTTCCTGTAGCAGAGACTAAAAGCAAGAAATGGAGAGTAAGGAAGCTCTGTGACTGGCAGGGTGGAAGAGGAGGCCGGGTCAGCAGGACGGTCCTCGCCGCTGGGACCCGGTGCGTGCACAGGATGGGCTCCTCCTCCACTTACCATGGCGTTCTGTCTCTGGAGGTTGGAGAGCTCGTTCTGGTACATAACAGCAGCAAAGGGATAGACAGCAGGCAGCTGGGCCTCCGGTTTCTTCAGCGCCAGTAGTGTGCTCTCGGGATCCCCTTTCCGAATGACAGCATTGATGTGGTCCACTGCGGCCAGTCCTGAGGGGGCAGGTCACACTCCATCAGATGTGCCTCTCTTCCCCTCTGCCTAACCTCACCAGCCCTTCTTCCTCAGCCTTCCCCTTCCCTGAACTCTGCCGCCGTGGGTGGAGGGCAGCAAAGCCTTGGAAGGTCGGCTCAGTAACAAGTCAGTCAGTCCTGGGAATTCATCCCTGAAACAACCTGAGTGCTGACTGAGCTGGGGTTAGGAAGATGGTTCCTGCTTAACAGGGTTTCTCCATGGAAGCCTTCGTTGGGGGACGGCTCTACTGCCACCTCTTCCATGGCCTCTGAGATGCTTCAGTCCTGAGATTTCCCACCTTGTGAATCCTGCACACCCCCGGCACGCTTGTCCTCTACAGCTCCTCGTGGGTGACTGCTCTTCAAGGAGAGCCCAGAAGCGAGCCTTGGCCTGAGCTACTCTCCTGTGCTGACTCCTCCAGCAGGATCTCAGCTCGTGTAATCCGCTGCAGGTTTGGGGATCTCACCATCAGTTGCAATGTTCAGATTACAGATTTTAGTAATCAAACTAACAGTACTTGGAACAGGAGATTCTGTGTAGTTTTCAGAGCACAGAAACTGAGTTGGTGCCCTGAGGGGGGAACAAGTGATGAGCTGTGTCACCGGACAACAGCAAAGAGACAGAGCCTGGAGGGTTTACTTGCTAAAGAACACACATGCGTAGCAGGAATAAGACTCGAGGCTCTCGGAGATTTGCAAGGGCTGATCTGTCTGCCTACGACAGGACTAGACTGTGGTTGAGATTGTTTTAACCTCTTTGACACAATGACAATTTATTTTCTCTATGACAAGGGGCTGGCCTTGAACTTTTCACTAAAAGACACTATTCAACAGTGGGAGACATGACTAATGAACTTGTCAAATAATCCCCACCAAAACTCACACTTATAAAGGTACGCTTGAGCCCAAGAATTACTGTTTTATCTTTAGCATTAATGGAGGATGAAAGAATTGCAGAAAGGAAAGTCGGATTGCTTTTGGTATTTCTGTTGTCTTAATGTTATCCAAGGTCTTTCAGGGACTCTTCTGGGTAGAACCTTGCTTTGCTTCTCAGAGCTTTACTGTAAGGATTTCTACAATTGCATGTTAAATATTACCAGAATATCATACCCTTAGAACACTCTTAATAGGGCCACAGATACAGATCAGTGGTTGTGGCACCTGCCTTGTAAGTGCAAGGTCCTGAGTTTGATCCTTGGTAACCACATACATGGAGACACACCTACCAGCAATCAATACCACATACCACAGTGCCAGGCATGGTGGCTCACGCCTGTAATCCCAGCACTTGGGAGGCAGAGGCAGGAGGATTGCTATGAGTCTGAGGCTCATCTGGGCTACATAATGAGCTCAGGGCCAGCCTGAACTACAAAAACAAACAGACAATAACAAACAAACAAACAAAACCTCCTAATAAACTGTTTCTTCTAAAAATATATATAAAAAAAACACCTCTTTCTTCTTAACCACGATATTATATCTGCATTTACCAAGTGTCTAGCCCTCATCTGACAGAACAAAATGCAAGGGAACAACTCAGAAGTGAAGGCTGCCGTTCAAAGCTGAGGAGTCTGAGGACAAGTCCGTTGACATGACTGCCAAAGCTGCCACTCAAGCCACTGTGGAGGCCGCAGTAAGTGTGAATGTCCAACAGTTTAACACAGTAACCTGCTTGGTGGGGAAAGAGCTCACTACTACGCCTGCCTTTCACAGGCTTGAGCGTGCACAGCTGTCTCACTGTCATGTCACTGACCAGACTGTGTGGGGAGCGGGCTTTAAGAATACTTTCAGTTCGGGCCGGGGATATAGCTCAGCGGTTCCGGCGCCTGTCTTGCAAGCACAAGGGCCCGGGTTCAATCCCCGGTAACCACATAACAAAACTGGGTGTGGAGACTCACCCCAGCAGCAATCAGTACCACATACCACAATGCCAGGCGTGGTGGCTCACGCCTATAATCCTAGCACTCGGGAGGCAGAGCTGTGATGTGAGTTTGAGGCTGAGCTCAGGGCCAGCCTGAACCACAAAGCAAGACCCTGTCTCAAAAGACCTTAAACAAAAAAAAGAATACTTTCACTTCTACAAGACGCCAGTTTTCAGACAGGAAGGGAGCAAAGGCTTCAGGACAACCGTCATGTTCTGCACATTTTTAAAGCCACCAGAAATGACCTAATACCTTTCATCAGTTTTAGCTGGATGTACCATTAGAGAAAAATCCTCCAGTGCTTCAAAATGGGGGAGATGTATAGCCAATGTGGCACTAATTTTGTGGTCAAGAAACTATGTCATTTGAGTATTAAAATGCTTATGTATATGGCATTTTATTGAACATTAAAAAGGACTATTTTAGAGGTTGTACACATTTCAAAAATAAAAATGGTAAAAGGTTATGGAACCACTTCCTTTCTAAGCTGATGGACTTCAGACATTGACCCACTGGTAATATTAATTTCTTCCTGTAATTCACTTCTGTCAAGTGTAATAAAATTCTCAGCTTTCAAATACAATAAGCCTTATGTATCGTAACCAACATGTTCAAGATTTAACAGGTGTAGGACATGAACCTGTAGCTCAAACTGATGAGATGCTGATTCTAAAACAAAGTCACCCAAGAGGTTTGGTGAATGTGTGTGTGTGTGTGTGTGTGTGTGTGTGTGTGTGTTAACTTCTCAAATTCATTCAGTTGCTATCTGCTGGACATGGACATTAACCCGCCCTGGGCTGCTTTAATTACTGTTTGAACCTCTGATATATTTCTCTGTCAACTTAGGACACATTTCTGAGTAACACCGACAGGTGTGTATTTCTTTGAAGGCGTTCAAAGCAACAAAGAACATTCCAGACTCATCTAGGAAGTTACATCAAGGGCAAGGGTTATGACTATGGAAATTAGTGGACACATCAAATCTATCTTCGGAAGGAGTATCCTGTGTTTTATAAAATGGGCCAACTGTGTTTCATTTCTTAGGCTTCTTGTGGGGGTGGAGGAAGAATAAAGAGGTTGTTTAGATAACTAAGGTAAATAAACAGCAGATAGAGCTCCTTGTTACCTCCTCTGACGCTCTAGTAAAAATCAATGTTACTCAAGAAGGGGTAAGTCTAATAAAAAGATTCCTGGTTCCAAATTTGTTTTGTTTTAACTACCTGAGTTTTTTGTCCTTTCCTGTCATGTAACTGGATGAAGCACGACAAGGAGTTGAACTTAGTGACTCCGCGGATGAGGGACTCAAACCTGCCACCATGGACCTCCTCTGACCCTTCATTCATTGCAATAACACTACCAAGCTATATGAAACAGTTCTTGCAAACTGCAGACTAATGCCTGGGAAAGCAGAAGTGTTAATAACCTCTGTTACAGCCCTAACAGAACACCATCATATAATCACAGGCAAGGATCTACAGTCTTGAAGTCTTAGTTTTTTACTAATTAAGTTCATCATCACTCCAACAAGGGACAGATTCAAAATACGAAAGGCACCGTACCCGTGACGAAGCAGGGAGGTAGAACCAAACTAGCCAAGGACATGTTGCAGGGTCAAAGATCAGAACCACGACAAAAAAAAAAATCAATGGGAAACTGTCAGCTCTTGTGCCACAAGGTCCGTGTGGCCATTTAGCAGATTCTGCATTCCAGAAGGTGGTTTTATAAGACTACGATCTGAGAGTTCTGCTGCTGTTCTGCCAAAGACGATGTATCTCTTAGAAAACCCCCAATTCCTATCATGGCCCAGTACTCACTGTTGACTTTATTGATGTTGCCTTGGATTTCGGCTTGTGTCAGCAGTTCTTCGTATGCATCCCTCTCTTCCTCTGAAATGCAGTTGTTCTGCAAAACAAGGTCTTCACTGATTCCCATGATTCAGTGAATGTTTCCGAAGCTCAAAGGACAAATGAAAACATGAGAAGAGTGAAAGAAATAACTTGCTAGTTTTTATTTGTAATCAACACCAGCGTTTCAGGAGAGCCTGCCCCGAGCAGCGCCCTGGGGTGACACACAGGTCCCACGAGGGGCACCTACGTCAGCAATGGACCTAAAGACCCTTTGGAAAAGGCTACATTTCTAGGCAGGAAATATTAAGTTGGGTCACTTAGTACTGTCACTTTCTGTGGTTGAAAAACAGTTAAATGTTGACAGTTTGATCCAGTCTGATAGGCTCAAGGGCACAAATAACGAATATACAGAGAACAGAACAGATTTTGTAGAAGAAGTAGATTCAAACTCAATTGGAAGTAAGAATTTAAAAAGAAAACAGTTGTAGAAGGCCTGAAAAGGGATGATAAAGGCTGAGATGAGAGAATGGGACATGGGTGGCAGGATTTGGGCACACAGGAGACAAAGTGTGGCATATTTTGGCCATATAGCATGATTGTATATTCAACATTAACAACAAAGGTGGGGAAGTCACTTTCGTCACACACAGGCTTCTGAGGTCCAAGCCAAGAACCTGTACTCAATTCACTGGCCTCAGAGAGTCAGCGCAGGGTGGGTGGTGTGACAGCAGATATGCCATGAAAAATTAATTCTGCAGCCTTGAGCTCTGTGAAGTGGGCTTGGAGAAGGACAGGAAGCAGAGGGATGAGCAATGTCCTATCAGAGTCCTGTGACAAGGTCTGCAGGGGCAGTGCTGATGCCAGGAGGTGGGCAGAAGATTCAAGTTGGCAAGAAAAGGTCATAAAAGACAGCCATGCACTGAACAGGTGGGACGCAGCAGCAGTTGTGCAGGTGTGTGTGAGGGAAAGGAAAAACGAGTGCTCCTTCACCCAGCCTGTGCCGCTGAGTAAGGAAAAGACCCAGAAACTAAAATGGCCTCTTTTAGTAATGGAGCTGGAGCCAGCAAGCAAGAGCTTAACGTGAGAAAAGCTGGTGAGGAAGCAGAAGCTCAGTGCGGACAGTTTTCGTAACTGGCAGGTCGGGCAGGTGGCGTAGTGTGGGGTCTGGTCAGAACAAGCTGTCTTGCCAAGGGGGAGATGCTCAAATAGGAAAGGAGAAGGACTAGGAAAATATGAAAACACCACACTGAATTACTATTATTTTTTTAAACATGTACTAATAATTATAAAGGTACTTGGCTAACTCAGTGGCTGCTGCTGCTGACTAACAAGGGCATGTATTATCTGTCTGTCTGTCTGTCTGTCTACCTACCTATTTGTTATAGGGGAACTGAACCCTGTATCTTTGCATGAACCTAAATGCCAACTCTTTTTTTATTTTGAGACAAGGCCTTGCTAGGTTGGAAAGTTGCCTTGGCTGGTTTGATCCTGTGCTGCTCCTGCCTCAGCCTCGAGGAGTGGCGGGAGGACGAACGTGTGTCTCCACGTCCTTGCAAGGCGTGATGTTCAGCTGATCCTTCCACACCTCCTGGATCAATGCCAAGTTTACAACATGACCGTCAACCTTTCCAACCTATAATCTCATAAAATAAAATCAACCTCATGGTGTTATAAAGTACGTGGTTTTCTTTGTGCTTATATTTCACCAAAACCAATTGCCTATGGCTATAGAGATCAAAGCCAGATGACTTAAATATCAGTTCTAATATTTTCAAAGTAATTCATAACTGCATCCATTACTGTATTTATTACTTAGATTCAAATTAAGTACCTTCAGTTTCGCGTTTTCCTCTTTTTTCCTTTTAGCTCCCCAGAGTTCTTTCTGGTATTCCTGGGCCAGGCCATCATCCACTAACGTTAAAACTGCATTTGGGTTTCTTAGTGTTACAATGGTCTGCTCTGCAATTCTTTTTTCAATAGCTTCATTAATGGCTATAACTGCAGCATGTACTGGAAAATAAAGAGAAAAGAAGGATTTTGTTGTTGTTGTTATCATTAACAGCCCACATGGACAGTTGGGTGGACAGTGTGAAGTCAAGCAATTTTACTGTCTTCCATGGCTTCTAGGAAGTATGCAACGAACAAACAAACCTCAGACCTATGAAACAGCAAGAACACGACAGCCTGTTCACATGCTTTCTACCTCTGGACCCAATTGCCACATCTATATAACACCCTTATTCATTTACCCAACTTGCACCAAACAGCTTAAATGAACCAAAGACCACATCTACCACCGGGGATTCCACAGATACAAGCCAGGCCCGGTCCTCCCCTCAGGGGAACCTGAACTGTGTTAAAGTAACAAGCTGCTTTCAAGAGTTACCTAAGTTAGTTTGTAACTTTGAAAGACTCCCAACCACATAAACTGATACTGAAATTTAAAGAAGAAAGAAACAGGGAAATATTTTGGAGAAAGAAAACATTTCTGGAATCTCTTAATTTAGGTTGTGCAAGTAGCTGCCTAAAGTCCAGAATCAACTACTTGCTTACGTTTTGACATCCTCAAATTATCTGTGATATAACGACACATATTAGAAACTTTCAGGGCTCTTAAAGTATCTTTTAGGTATTCTAGTTCATTTAAACAAAATCAACAAATGAAGTACAGGTAGGATGTATGTCACTGGCAAGTTTGGGTTTTAACAGACTTACATGCAGCTTCATCCACAGACAGTTCATTGGCCAAAATGCCACCTATTTTGCTGAAAGATGGCATCTGTATTCCATATTTCTCAAGTTCTTTTCTCATGTTACTGATTTCCTCCTCTAAAAGAACCAAAAAAAAAAAATCAAAGGAAGTAACAGATCAAGGCAGGAGTAGACAGTACACTGGCATGAAGCAATGTCTTCCTCAAGAGGTGGGGCCTGTTCCCAGCTCTTGGGAGGCTGAGGCTGCAGGATCCACTTGCGTTCAAGGCCAGCCTGGGCTACACAGGCCAGATCTTGTCTAAAACAAAAACCTTGTCTATAAGAGTCTCAGGTTGAATCCAGCCAGCGTGTCTTACTTCACAAATGTGCGGAAGGGAATCTGGGTGCGGACAAGACAGGGAAGTTTTTCCTCCTTATCAACACAGAGGAAGAAGGGGAGCCAATGACATCAGAGGGAAAGAAGAAAATACTGGTCCATTTTTTTAGGAACTCGACTGTGAAAAATGTATAAAGAGAAAGAACGTTACCTGTGAAGTCCACTTTGCCCAAGAGATCTTGGATCTGGGGTGCTATTCCTAGTTTGAACAGATACAAACTGAAAGACAAAACAGTGAATTGTCAGAAACTGTAAACTTGAAAGTTATACATCGTGTAAGTCTCTGGGGCTCTTTTAACGCAGCTGAGAAATACCGCATCTGACGTATTCACTTTACAGATGAGACGTGTGTGTGTTGAGGTTACACGGTCCCTGTGGGGCCGGGAGCAGATCTCCATTTAAACCAAAGGCTGGTTTTCCGTAGAGCACAGAATGTCTCTAGCGTGAATTAACTTAGCCCACTGTCCATTTGTAAAACAAGTGAGAAATATGGTTAATACAAAACAGTAAGTAAAAGCACAGTAGGCACTACACTTCAGTAGGCAGCACTTTCATGACTCTTACTTGGTTGTCAGTATTATAGCTTGATTTGTATTCTGCTTTCCAATATTTCTCCATATATTTATGTTACATGCTCTGAACCAATAAACAGAGGCATGACCATCCTTGGTTGGATGAGGTGATGTTAAAGATAAATGACAATGTGCTCATATTGAAGACAGAGAATAAATTGTGTATGTTTAACAGTAAATTCCTGAGGTAGTAAAGGTAGCAATGATGACAACCACAACCTACTTAAAACCTGCAGAAAGACTTGTGGGTTGGCATCTAAATTCTATCAAAGCCACAGGTCAGGTGCTTTTCCTACTTAATCACTAATCAATCATTTCTGTTCCATATTTATCCTAATTCCCTCAGCCCCAGCCAACTGTATTCACCTTCTCATCATTTTTTTCAGTTTGTGACTGAGGCGGCCTTAACTATAAGTTAGAAATTAAATATGTGGGAAATGACCCCAAAGTAATTTTGGTGGCTTGAATATTCAATATGTCACTTTCAGATGTTGAGTGAGATGGACCTCAGGAGTTTATAAAAATACATAAGATTTCATTAAAACATATTAAGTTCAAGATCAAACCTTAATGGTATTGAGCAAACTTTTTCACTGTATGATTAGTCACTGTAAGAAGCTTATGTTGGGATGGGTTCTCTTTGGTCATAATTTCCATAAAAAACAATTACTTAGAAAAGTCATATATGTTCAAATTAAAAACTAGGGATTTGTGGATTTTAAAATTACATACAAAATCATCACCTAGAGTTAAACACTAAATATATTTACGTCATCCTTTTATTATTTGTTTTAGACATATCTATAAATGTATGTATTATTCTAGACATATGATGCTTTACTTAAGTAGCTGCTGAGCATCATATGGTCACTACCTAGTAATTACGGCAGAAAAAGAATGAGTGGACTCACTTTTATACCGACATGCACATTCGGTGCGTATTTCCTATCATTAAAAATCCCTTTAAAAAGGCACAGCGCACAATGAAAGCTTTGTTGTGTTTTGTCAGAATGTGATCTTAACAAGAGTAAGAGTCATTTATTCTTTGTAGGGGTTAAAAATAACCTTGTTTCTTCCTGGAGGAGAATCCGACCTTCAGTTAACTCTCTAGCTCTGTTCTCACAGGAACCCGATAAAGCTATACCCTGTTAGCAAGTATCACTGCGGAGAGGATAAACTCCACGATGGTGAAGGGACCAACATACCTAAAGCGCACCGCATCTCCGTGCGCGTCTGAGCTCAGAGCGACCTCGCAAGGCACTGCGAAGCTAAGCAGTGGAAGGGCTGTAACACACGGATGCCTGGGACATAAGGATCCTTGGCCAAGAGGCTCAGACCCCCCAGTGCGAGTGTCACCGCTTGGTATCCACGCTGCGCTCTAATGCGCCAGCCAGCACGGCTTCCAGACGGCTGTGTGGACAGCCAGGCGGAGGGACACCCAGCGCTGTCCTGGGCCTCGCCGCGCTTCCGGTGAGCTCACCCTCAGAGCCACTGTGCCAGATGTGGCCTAAGGTGGTCACATAGGCGGACTGTTCAGTTGAACCCAAGGGTCCCCTGACAGGCACAACCACTTTGCCACCAACCATCTACTGAAACCCCATGTTAGTTAAATACACATTTCCTTTGTTAGTGGTAAGGGTAAACATTTCCCATACAAATACTGGCCGTTCTTATTTCTGCGGGGAAATATTTATTAATGAATTTTTGAATTGTAAGGATTTTGAGGGGAGAAGAATTTCTGTCTATGATTTTCCTTTAAAATATAATTCTAAAGATAGAAAACAAATGGCCTTATTTCTATGATATGGTAGTTTATGGTTTTTTTTAAGGTTTTTTGAGACAGGGTCTCGCTTTTGTAGTTCAGGCTGGCCCTGAGCTCACCCTCCAACTCACATCACAGCAATCCTCCTGCCTCTGCCTCCCGAGTGCTGGGATTACAGGTGTGAGCCACCACACCCGGCACTGTGGTATGTGGTACTGGTTGCTGCTGGGGTGAGTCTCCATGCCCAGTATTGTTATGCGGTTACTGGGGATCAAACCCAGGCCCTTGCGCTTGCAAGACAGGCGCCGGAACCACTGAGCTACATCCCCAGCCATGATATAGTAGTTTTAATTTCAGTGCTAAATTCCATTATGATCTTTCCAAGGGAGAGACACATATTGGACTCTGAACATTCTTCAGAGTGAAACAACCCTTGTAGCTTCATAAATCAGAGCTAGAAAGAGTATATTCCTCAGCTTACGTTCCAGGTCTTTAGAGATAGTCACGATAATAAGGCTGTTTACTTTACACAGCCCTGGAAGACTTTCCCACCACAAGTTCATGCCAAACAAGTCATTATAATTAAAACTAGATCGTTAAGAAACCGGGCTGACATTTTCAAACCAGGAGATTTTGTGAATCATTTCTCAAGTCCTTATTACATGAGAAACATTAAAGTAAAATGGGAATTCCTGGGTCGGGGATATAGCCCAGTAGTTCAGCTCTTAACTAGCATGCTTAACCAGCACCGCATGCATAAATATACATGAATAAGTGGGAGATCTCATCACCTGGTACAAATGAAAAATTAATCTATTCACTTGCTGCTTGTTAGTCACCAAGAATTATCAAACAGAGCAGAATTTAATAGGTATAATACACCTGGAAAGAATTCTAGAGAAAAACAAGTAAGCCATCACTTAAGAGGAGTGGATAAAAATGATAAAAAATGTACTGTTGTATCACTTTGATTTCCTTCACAGTTATTCTCCTTTTCTTTTCTGTGAATTAATTCGAAAGTGTAAGTATACCTGAACTAATTGAAAAAACAATGGAAAAAAATAATGAGAAAATGTGAAGGTAAAACTTAAGCAGCACACATACATGTAATATCACCTAACAACAAATTTAGAACCATTTCAAGGACTTCCTGTGCTGTTTCTATTTGTATTTTAGTATCCAGTTAAGTTTTAACATATATCCTTTTATTAAGGTCTAAGCCAATTAGTACCCATTATCTTTCATATATATATATATATTTATATATATTTCATATATATATATTTCATATATATATATATATTTATCCTACTTCTGCTTCTTCATTCATACAATGTGGAGATGATCTAGAATTCTAGATTCTTGCTCTTATTTTTGTATTATAAACTGATCACCAATTATGAATTTTCTAATTTCATTGATAATAAAATTTCCTCTCTAATTTGATCTCTAACATATAAGGGCTCAACAAATACTTATTAAACGGAAGAAGGAATCATCAATGCTCATTCTTAAACAACCTCTTTCATTCCTAGGGTGCTGGCTGTGTCCCCCAGATGTGATGCCCCAACCACAGCGTCGGTTTCGCTTAGCTGTCTAATTCCATCTACTCCTGACACTCCATTGTTCAAATTTCTGGTCAGTGAGTGGCATTCCTTTTCAATGCAAGCACACACACATACATATAGAGATATATATACACACACATATATACACACACACACATATATATATGTAACACTCGTGATTTCATGTGCATTTTGAAACATGTGCTCAATGATCTTGACTCAGCTACTTTCACATTGTATGTTTTCTCTATCCATTCATTCAGTTACTATTTAAGGAATGCCTCCTATATAAAAACATTTTTCTCTACAATGTTGTCCCTAAAATAAGGCAGAGGCAGGAGGACTAGAAATTGGAAGTTGGAGTCCTACTTGGGCAATTTAGCGAGATCCTGTCTCAAAAAAGAAAAAAAGTGTTTTTCTTGTATAAAAACATGTTTGCCAGCAAGATGAAATAAAAGGCTTACATGTATACTAAACAAAAGTGTAACCTTCCATTTTGGTGATAAAAAGATTAAGTGGCTATTTCCAATAATTTCTGCTCCTCCAGTGACATTGTAACATTGATATGATTTCACAATAAGCAAATATCCTGGATTAACACAAAGTTACCACAAGGTGGTGCTGGAAAGTTAGCCTTATGGATGCAGGAATCTGATTTTAAATTTAATTTAAACCCATGATTTTTTAAAATTAATATGGGTCTAGTGGGAATCTTTTTTACACTAGAAAATCTCATTTGTTACAAAATTTAAAACTTAATATATTTTTTCTACTTAGTTTTAATTTTTAACAGCATTTATGATTATGAGTGTTGAAATTTAAATTGTTAGCTTTAAAACATCCTTTTTTCCTGTGTGGGAGTTTTACTCTCTGTGTGGGAGGTGCTTCCAAGCAGCTTCTTCCAGGGGCCAAATGTCTGTTAGGAAACGCACCACCTTCCCACACCAAAAACAGCCCGCGACAGCAAACTGTCCTTTCCCAAGCAGTTAACTTCAAATGAGGCCATTTGTTATCTAAAGAAGATAGGAAATTGAGTCTTAATCTTTTTTAAAGCTGTCAATATGAAATATACCAATTGCACATAGCTTTCAAACAGTAAATGTATTAGGCACTGAGTGTGCCTCGCAGCCGACTCAGTGAGCTGGGCCATTCCTGAAGAAGCACCTGGGAGCCACAGGGCATCCTGAACACAACAACAGGGGCTGCTGGCCTGTGCTGCGGACTCAGGCCAGCAAAAGATGAGTGGGGATGCGGCAGAATCCCCACCAGCCTATGGGCTCTTGCGTGCACATATACTAGTAGACAAATTCCAAGAAGTAATAAAGTTAAAAAAAAATACTATTAGTCTTTTCCTGCTACTTTCTATACGTTCATGACAAAGTTCTATCTAATGGAATACAAACCCAAAGGCAGGAGCTGGGGTAACCTCAGCCCCGAGGATCACGTCATGGGCAGTTCATTCTGGGCTGTGATACAGGAACACTGCTTGCAAATCAAAGCCTCCTGGCAGAGGGGAAGGGGACTGTGGGATTACATGCAGACCCAGGACTGGCAATATCTCCATGTGAGACTCTGAGCAAGTCGGGGAACCCAAACCTTCATTCCCTTCATCCGGCAGCCAAATGATCTGGACTACAATCACTTCCAGGGCCCTTGCAGATCTCCGGTCCCATGATGCTTCATTTCAAATGTTGGACATGGAACAGCGCAGGGGTCTGTGCGCAAGTTCCATTCACTTCCTTGCAGTAGGGAAATACACAACTTCCTCCTACAGTCAGTGGCTGGCTGACCAGGCAAGAGCTCAAGTTCAGCGCTCCACAGTCTGGAATCTCAGCTTGGCAGTTACTAACTGTATGCACTGGGGCAACCTCTCTGTGCCTCAGCTGCCTTAGTTACACATCAAAGCCAGTAATAAAAAATACCACCATTTAAATATGTCGAGAAAATAACATGCAACTACATCTGTAAAGTACTTTGACCACTGGAGCCCTCAAAGTATTGCACTTTATCTTTGCTGTTAGTGCCACTACCCCTTGTTAGTGTGTCCTACATTTACTGACAACGATCTCAGGGTATCAGCGGAAGGAACCAAATTATTTTACCATCTTACTCACATACAGCCTTGTCAATATCATAGGCCCAATGTTCAACCAAGGACTACAGGAATCTTGAGATAGCCTCACTACAGGGAAATCAGCTCAGTGTAACTTCCTGAGAGGTAAAAAATACGAGCTGCAGAGACTTCAAGCAGCAGTCAGTGATGATGTGCCATGCTGCGTGACGGGACGGCCCAGCCCCTCAGTGCTCAGTAGCACAGAGGCACAGCCACAGTGAGGCTCGGACACAGAGGAGGACAGGCCAGTCTGTTTGGAGCATGAAACGCACTCTGCACAGGGAGGGTTCTGAAAGGTGCAAGCAGGTGCAACTGGCTCCCTCACCTTAATCGCAAGTACTCTAGTCCTTGTGTCTCAGATATTCCTGCCACGGACACAGGATTAGAGCTCAGCCCTTAGGGTGAGGATCTATCCTCCCATAGCTTACTTATAAATGTGAATATATTTACTGCAAATGATACAGCCATCCTGGTATTTCAGGGAGGAATCTGTTCACTGTTTCTTCAGGAAGAAAGTATTCTAAGAGAAGAGAGTGTTTCAGAAAGTTTTGCATTAAAGTCTGGAGCACCAGGTGCCCAGGCAGGCTCCTGACTGTGTGGCTGAGACAGGAGGGGACTCTTCCTCCACAGTGTGGTCAAGATACTTGGGACAGCTTCCAGCCAGAAATGAGTCGGACACTGGTGCTCGCACAGACACAAGCCCTGAATGTGTCATTCTGCCATGGTCACTGTCCCTGGAAGCCAGGGTGCTGGACAGGGCCGCAGGATCTGCAGCAGGCATTGCAATCCCCAAGCAGAGAGGTGGTGGGCATGTCTTCTGCTGTGCCTGGCACCACAGCAAAATCTTCATGGTCAAATAAACAGCATTCTAGTAACATTAAGCTAGAAAAGATGACATGAACACATGACTAGAGGGATTCCTTCAAGGGCAGGGGATTTTTCTCTTAGAGCCAGAATAACCTGAAGAGATCAAATAGCAAGTATGTGGTTATGGCATAAGGTGAGGATATGGCAGAAGAAGAAAGAGAAGGAGAAGGAGGAGATGGAGAAGGAGAAGGAGGAGAAGAAGAAGAGGAAGAAGAAGAAGGAGGAAGAAGACGATGATGAAGAAGAAGAAGAAGCAAGAAGGTATTAACCCTGGTTACATCTATGCAAGGCTGGAGTTCAAAGCCACAATCAGCAGAGAACAGCACGCAGAGGAAATCATAATCTTGTGACATGCACAAAGTTCCTTAATTTTAAGAAGTGGAGTGTTATTAAAAATAAGCACTTTGTTTCTTCTGTATCTAAGCACAGAATATAAATTCATTCTTGTTTTTTCTATTACATACACTATAACCGAGAATAAAGACCCAAGAGCTCTGGGTAAGCCAAATAGTTCCCCAAATAAAGGAAGTGTCACAAGGCAAAAGGGACTCTGCACGGTACAAATAGACAAAAATAGCCACGTGGAGCGGGAGTCCAGCACCAATAGTCCCACCCAACAAGCAGGCAGAGAGAGGACACAGAACACGAGCTCGACGATAAATCCACCAAAGGCCTAAAGAGGCCTAAAGCCCGTCCTTTATCTCCTGGGAGATGGAAACCTTTCAGAAATCCTACTAATTTCCAGAAAAAAAAAATGAAAAGGGCCTACATAAGCTTTTAATAATGTTAACGGGTCAGGTCAATACATCATCATGACAGGACAATGGACTGTGCAGCACTGGCCATGCGAGACTAAGGAAGTAAATCACAGCAGGGTGAGGAGGGGGCCATAAATAAAAACCAACCTGGGGTGTGACTGACTGCAGATCAAGGCAGCCTGATGCTAGTGTCCCGGCTCTGACTCCCTTGGGAGAAGAACCCAAAATGGCACCGTGTTCTGACCAACCACAGATGGCTTCAGAAGCCAGATCTGTCACATGTCTTTCTGTTCCTGGGGAGGCTGAGATCATATTACCTCTGAGTAGGTATCCAAATAACAGTGTTATAACAAATCAAAGTTAGTGAGGTAAATACTAAAGACATGGCTGAGATGTGTGGTGTGGACCTTTCGCAACAGTTTTCAGGGTGCGGGCTGTGTGAAATGGATGTGGGAAACTCATCCACTCTTTAAGTTATATAAAATATTTTTAAATTAACAAATTATAGAATTAAATTAACAATCACATAATTGTTTAAATCGGCCAGGCTGTGACGGTGAACCTTATAGAGCTTTCAGTGACACAAAGCCCATTACAGCACACATGCCATAGGTTCGCCACCACTGGCCTAGAGATAATCTGTTTGATAACTAAGGTTTAAGCATTTAATAGTTGTTTGGCATCGTGTATTATAAATTCTTAATACAATGAGCACTGAAGAACACATTATAATTTTTTTCATGCATAAAAGGCCTCCAGACATTTAAAAAATAGAAGTTAGGGCTGTAACTAGTCAGCGGGCGCTCACTCCTACGTCTAGTTCCTTTACATTGCACAGGCCTGAGACCATTCCACAAGCAACCACAAAATGAAAACATGCCGTTCACAGATCTGGAGCCCACAGGCACCAGAACAGTAGGGTGATTTTCACTTGGAATTGTGATAATGTGCGGGAGGAATAGCTTTTCCTTTGACATTCTTCCTGAATTTTCCAATTTTTTTTTCCCACAATGAACATATGTCACTTTTTTTTTTTTTAAAAACAGGGTCTCCCTTTTGTAGTTCAAACTGGCCTTGAGCTCAGCCTTGAACTCACAGTAATCCTCCTGCCTCTGCCTCTCAAAAGCTGGGATTATAGGCATGAGTCTCTACACTTGGCATTGTTGTATGTGGGTATTGGGGATCGAACCTGGGCCCTTGAACTAGCAAGGCAGGCACTGGAACCACTGAGCTAAATCCCTGGCCCATATGTCACTCTTTTAAAAAGATAGACATGTCCTTGGGGAAAGAATGAGGCCACTCACCATAAAGGTGAGTCCCTACACCAGGCAAAGCTGGAGCACTGGCTCCAAGGCCTGGCTCTGGGATTGAGAACACCCAGCTAAACTGGCACAGGGATGACTCAGGGGCAGGTAATGAAACCAGGGTCAGACATAAGATTCGAAGAGGTGAGGGGTGGCCAGAAAAAGGGAGGGCGCACAGAGACAGAAGCCAGCAATCTCTGAAGACAACAGGCGCAGGAGGCAAGTTCGGTCAGGGCCAAGAGCTAACTGTAGATAAGGTCAGCCCACAGGCCAGGGCAGGAGAAAGGCGGTCCCCACCAAGCTTGACTATTCAGGCAACCTCCCTTCCTGGATCCTGAGCTATAATCAGCATCTCTGCACTGCCTGGCTCTCTGCTAGGTAATGGCATGCTGCTGTCCAAGTGTAATAGGTGAAGACACGTTGCTCATTTCCAGCATTCGACACGGCAAGGGAAGATTTGCTGTACTTAGCAGAGGATTCTGTTATTCAGCTTCTAATGTGTCTCGTTGAGCAGAGCAGAACACAGCTCAGGTAGTAAGTGGCTGTATTCTAAATCACAGCACGGAATAGTTTTGTAGAAAAACCTTGGATAAGCCCAGTGGATGCAGTGGGCTTCCTCGGCTCCGCGCTGAGAGGCAGCCATATCCTACGTTAGCGTTCTCCCAGGGAATGCTATTTTCTACACAGGGCCAGAGGGTCCTGTTGAAAGTTGGATCTGAGGAACAATACGACCCAAGGAGTCCCCTCCAAGATGACAAAAAGTAATAGAGAAGTTTCTGATGCATAAATGAGAAACACAGCCCCAGAAATCATCATATTGACATTTGAATACAATTAGGACAGGAAGGAAAAACTGTCCATTCTGTTTACTTATTCAAAGCATCACTAAAACTACGGCAAACACACTTTCAAGCCACAGTGCTGCTTCATACAACTCCAGGAGACTAGTAGGATCACCAGAAAGGAACTCGGCATGGCGGATCTTTATGACGCGAGTGTCCCCGGTGTCCACTTCAGACAATCACCCGCAGCTTTCACAAGGCACCTCACAAGCACGCTACAGATTTGGAGATTAGCACTGAGAGGCATGGAGACAACAATGGCATTTAATTACCAGTGGCTGGGTCGGCAGGTCCCCAGAACAGTTCTAGCTGTGGTATTAAGTGATCACGCTAAGCTCTGAAGAATGAAGAATGTCAAGTAACTCAGTTGAAAATATTCCTCAAAATAAGCACTTTCACACAAGAAGCCTTGAGAATGCCTGCCGCCAGCACCATGATGCTATCAGCAAGGGGGAAGGCAGGCATGAAAGGGGTCTTTCCCCACTTACTCAAGTTGTTTAGGATAAAAAAGTCATAGTTAAGACATCTGCATTTGCTCTATATATCTACCAGCTGTAGCTACAGATATAACTTCTTCCAAAGAAGTCTTCTAAGTACTGACTGGGGGAGTCAGACTAATGATATAATCAAAATTCTTCTCCAGAAGACCAGCACTGTGATGAATTACTGTAGAAGTCTTTTCCTTCGGAGAGGAAAAGAGCCAGGAAGATGTTAACATAAACCCTTGGGTAGAGCATTCTGCCAGGAAAATGACTCCAGTGATGTAAACACAAGGCAGATGTTATAATAGGAATTTAAAATCTCATTAGGCACGAAGTCTTCCAACTATTACCTGTGTGCACACAAGACCACAGATACTCATCCACCGGCTGAAGTTTTAGGATCCATTTTGTTACCATTTTTTAAAAAAAGAAGTATCAGTGGGAAAAACTTTAGCATTTTAAAATATTGAGTGCTTTAAAACGATGAATATGTATAATTTAAAACAACTGTTATATTTGTTCTTTATCCTTGGTATTTGAGTTCTATTGAAGAGGAAATCAAAAGAAATCATCCTTATGCTGGATTTTTTTTTTTTTTTTTTTTGAGACAGGGTCTCACTTTGTAGTTCAGGCTGGCCCTGAGCTCAGCCTCCAACTCACATCACAGCAATCTTCCTGCCTCTGCCTCCCGAGTGCTGGGATTACAGGCGTGAGCCACCACGTCCGGCACTGTGGTATGTGGCACTGATTGCTGCTGGGGTGAGTCTCCACGCCCTGTATTGTTATGCGGTTACCGGGGATCGAACCCAGGCCCTTGTGCTTGCAATACAGGCGCTGGAACCACTGAGCTATATCCCCAGCCCTATGCTGGATTTTTTTAATAAGTGGTAAGAACTGAGTCACATTAATAATTTTAAGAATAATCAAAGCAACATCATAATGACTATTAAAGAACTTTAAATTCTCTCCTACTTACAAGTCTTTCATTCATTTTCTGGTTTTATAGTTTGAATTATATTTTCTAAAAAATCAGAACAGTATATTTCAAATTCAAGGATGGTTTTTATGTAACAATTATTTTAATTTTGTACCAGCAAACTGGAAATGGAATGTGACATCAAAGTCGTTCAGTTTATTAAAGTCACCTAAGATCTTTAAAACTAAAATTGTAGTTTTATTTAACTATATTTCCTAAGAAGTCTGTTAGCTATATCTTTTCCCACCTCAGTGCGTGAATACAATATATCATTCTTGGTATGTTTTTCCGGTCATAGACATCTGTTGTTTCTGGATAAAATATCTGGAAAACAAAAGAGACAAAGTGTGCTTTGCTTTTCATAGTTATTTAAATTCCCCAGATAATTTTACCCTAATTGCTATTCTATATATCTAAATGGAGAGGACAGACTCAATCATTGCTTTACAGACCAATCCTTACATCTACTATCCCGCCCCACGTCACGCCCCCTAGTGGCCAATGGGGAAACTGATGGCGTCCACAAGCAGCCTTTGTCCACTCAGCCGGGCTGGTTTCCATCTCTCACCCCTGTGACTTCCCAGAGGCCCATGTCCCGGTCAAAGTGGCCTGCTTACAGCTCTCTGTCATACTGTTAAAATCTTGGTACACAATTCTGTAAACATGAGTACACGTACATACAACATACATGCCTCAGATTTTTTCCTACTTAAATACATTTTCACCAAGTAATATCTAGAAAGCTACGATGTAAAAACACCTAGAATGTCATTACTAGCATTCTGAATTTTTTCGCATACATCTGTTTTTTACACTTATGTATATGTGAAAATGACTTTGTACATAGTATATGTCCATTTAAAACCCATTTAAAGACTTAATAAATCATTATTTTCCATCCCTCTATTATTCTCAGTGAACATCAGCATCAGACCAGCATGGCTTGGTTTGGGTTCATATTTTACACAATTTGACATAGATCTAAATCATGTATCATATGGTACTATCTGATATGTAGTGTGGTTTTCTACTGGACATTTTTAAAAAGCAGAGAAACGACAGAAGCAAAGTGTCAGCCGGGTGTGATGACACATGACCGTAATTCCAGCACTCAGGCAGAGGCAGGGCAGGAGTACTACCACTGGTTTGAGGCCAGCCTGGGCTACATGGTGAGTTCAAGGTGAGCCTGCACTATATAGCAAGATCATACCTCAAAAAAAAAAAAAAAAAAAAAAGAAAAAAGAAATCAGCCAAGCATCTTGCTCTAACACTGTATGGTTCCTGTGTACTTAAGGAAATGTCCAGAGCCTGGGAAATGTTAAGGGCCTTTCCAGCCTTCCTTTAACATGCGTGCTGTCAAAGTGCCAAGGGAAAAAAAGGCTTCTCGATTCAGAAGAGTGCTACAGGTTTAAAGTTTCATGTAAGCAGAGAACAGCTATGGCGCTCACTGCACACCTCGCTGTACTACTGGCCAGTTCTCCCTGTCCTCTTTTATTCAAACCGAATCTTCTATATTTGTCTCTAGGAAAATCCTAGCAAATGCGTCTTCCTGGAGCAAGAAGATGGGATCAGTTTCTACTTAACCAGATGGTTTTATTTGGCACTGGATCCCCAGCACCCAATAGGATGCTGGGCAGAGTCAGCACTTAAACTGATAAGTGAAGGAATTGACTGCATCACGCACCTCAAAGGCGGTTCAGTATGTTCTTAGTCATTCACCCCTGCAACCAACATACTGATGACTTCCTGAGAAAAGTCCACGTTGAAGCAGAGTTTGGCATCCAAAGTTCTTGCTTGGCCCCCAAATATACAATTTACAGAGGATTAAGTCAAATCTATCAAGCAAAATGAACTTCTCCTAGTCAGATGCTGATCCATTCAGAAAAACGCTATTCGTGTTTCCTGCTGTTTACTACTCAGCCCCTGATTAGTACTTGTAAGTCACAGTCTAGGAATATGAAATGTGACTGACAACGACTGCTCAGAAGGTGACGGCATTTAGTGTTCTTTGTTATTCCTTGAAAGGAAACTGGTGTAATGAAAATGGCAAAACAGAATAAATATTCATAATTTAGAGAAAAATGAGACAGCAAAAGCTGAAATCAGGACGAAAGTACTGAAAGTGGAAATTCATGACTGACAAGGAAGAATATTGCTTTTGCTCTGGTGGGTGTTTTTTTTTAAATTCAAATCTTTATTGGGACATTATGAATCCACATCTCTGGTGGGTGTTTTTAATAGCCAACTGCACGAGCCACGTCTCCAGAAACCCACAGCTTAGCCCCTTGTCCTTAAGTGAGTCCTTTGCTCAATCTTTTCTTTAACTAGCTGTTCATAGGAAGCCACAGAAAGGCCTGAGGTTTTGATACATAGGAAAACCGGGGGCTCACACCTGTCATCCCAGCACTCGGGAGGCAGAGGCAGGAGAATTGCAGTGATGTGAGTCTGAGGCTGAGCTCAGGGCCAGCCTGAACCACAAAGTGAGACCCTGTCTCAAAAAAACCTGTCTCAAAAAAAGTTGCTTTAAAAAAAAAATCTCAAGCACAACACCTCAGTGGGAAGATCCAATCTCAAAAAGCCATCTACTGTAATGTCCCGTTGACAGAATGACAGAGTGACTGAGAAAGAGTAGTAGCTGCCAGCGACAGGGCTGGGACACAAAACGCCCTTGTCTGGAGGCTGTGCCTGGATGGTGGCAGTGGGCACACAGATCTGTGGTGTTCAAACGTGCACAGCCACGCATATCCACGCTCTCGCAGGTCAGCGCGAGTGAACACGGCAGGAACTGAGGAAGATCCGAGGCTAGTCCACAACAACACCCCAGTGTCGCCTGTACTGCACTTCTGTCCCTCTGGGGGAGGCTGAATGCAGGGCACTCAAAGACGCACGAGTTGTAGAATGGTCCGTGGTTCTGTAATTCTTTCAGAATAAGAAATAGTTGTGCAATTGTTATCAAGTGCGATTCCCTCCCTGCCCCCAAGTCTCCTTTCTCTCGCATGCTGAAGGACGCCTGCTCTTTGGGTTTAACAACACTGAATACTTACTGAAAGACTCTTCCTTGGGAAATTATTTCAGTAACAAGAGCCACAATCTCCTAGCTTTTTTAATAAAAAGGGATACCATGATTTATAAAAGTAATTTATAAAATAAGTTTATAATAATTTATAGTGATATAATGAGACAGAAGTACAATCAGCAAAGCAAAAAAAAAAGGGGGGGGGATTGTCTCTTAAGTCAACTGCGCACTGGCTAAAGCTCACCTGACGTTGTCTCTCTGCGAACACTTTCACCGGGCAGCTCTTAAGCTGAGCATGCGCTCATCCTGAGGTTTTGTCATAGATCACTTTGGATAAATCTTTGTGTATTTTTGTTTGGTCCTCACATTTCTCATTCCTGCGTTAATATATCTCGCCTGTCCAATCATTTATCATCATGAGACATTTCCACGCTACCTTCTGTCTTTGCAGTGCAGGATCTGGTCACCGGAAACTCACCTTGGGTAGACCGATCGACTCCATGGCTCTTAACCACTGGACGGTGTTATCCGTGTGTCGAAAATGGAGACCAGACTTCTAATGTGAGGACAGGAGAGAGAAAGGAAAAACAAGGCCACACACAAAGTGAGTCATTTGTAATAACCATTTTCACTAGCAGGATGCTTTTCAATTGTACTTATCCAAGAACAGTTATTAATGCTTCCATAAAACAAATACAGACACAATAAAAAAAAGACTAGACTGTATGTCAGCAACATCTCAGCCATCTGTGATGGACCGTGCCAGTTTCCTTGGGTCATACATTTGGGTAACTCTGAATGTAACTCTCACACACCATGTAATGTCAAGCACAAGTCTAAGGATGTTTTATGAGACTCATGCATAGGTGTGTACACACTCACTACCACAGACATGTGCTGTGAAGATTTTGGTAACCATGCTGACTGGAAAAAGATAGACTCTTTACGAGCATAAATTTTAATTTTGTTTCTGACATATTTATATATAATATTTCTGTATAAAGCCTGGAAAATACAGAAACAAATAAAGATGAAACACAAGCCACTCTGAAATTCAGAGCTGTCTTCGGACCTAGACAGCTTATAGTTTAACTTTGATTTTGAATAAGAAGTGAGCCTTCAATGAAAATGTTTTATAAGTCCTTTTTTTATCCAAACAATAAAAATGGTCTCTCTGTGTCTTCTGTTCCTTTTTTATAGTCCTAAACATACAGCCACATTTTCTATACAGTACAAATACAGCATTGTCACTCACATCTCATGATGTTATATCAGGTAATTAATCACTAAAAGCCTTAAAATGACCATGCATTTTTCATCAGCTGAATCCATAAACGGTATTACCTATTTTATTTTTCATTTTAAATAAATCTATTTTAAAAACCTAACAATAGTAAATTCTCACATAAGTAGCATCCAATGTTAGATGATCACATTCACCAAGCCTGTATCTTCCCACTTTCTGTGACCTTCTACAATCTGATAGTTTATTAGATTAAAACTTTTAACTTCTGTTGGAAATTATGAAATATAAGCAAATTAACATTTGACAAAAGCTTATGTCTTCTTCATAGTGATTGCTATTTGTGATTGGACTATACATCTCAAATAATTTAAATAAATTATTTCTAACTTCCCCAACACTCTGCAAGGTAATAACCATCTTCTTCTTTTTTTTTTTTTTTTTTTTGAGACACAGTCTTGCTTTATAGCTCAGGCTGGCCCTGAGCTCAGCCTCAAACTCACATCACAGTAATCCTCCTGCCTCTGCCTCCCGAGTGCTGGGATTACAGACGTGAGCCACATGCCTGGCACTGTGGTACATGGTACTAATTGTTGCTGGGCATGAGTCTCCATGCTCAGTATTGTATGGGGTTACCAGGGGATCGAACTTGGGTCCTTGCGCTTGCAAGACAGGTACCGAAACCACTGAGCTAAATCCTCATCCCTTCAAGAAAGCCAGGCCAGGGACCGGGGAGTTAGCTCAATGGTTCTGGTGCCTCTCTCACAAGCGCAAGGCCCCAGGTTCGATTCCCCGGTAACCACATACAATACTGGGCGTGGAGACTCACCCCAGCAGCAACCAGTACCACATACCACAGTGCTGGGCGTGGTGGCTCACGCCTGTAATCCCAGCACTTGGGAGGCAGAGGCAGGAGGATTGCTGTGATGTGAGTTTGAGGCTGAGCTCGGGGCCAGCCTGAAGCACAAAGTGAGACCCTGTCTCAAAAAACCTAAAAAAAGCCAGGCCAAAAAATAAAGTGATCTGCCTAAAGTCAAGCTGTTGTTAACTGACTGAGATGGGATCTAAGATTCAGGCTTTATCTGAAAACCATGGGGTGGAAGAATGGGGCCCATCAGTCCCATTGTTTGGTTATTCTTTGGAAGTAAGAAATAAGCTAGTTGCTATGAATTAGCTTATGGAAGAGAGAAAGGGAAAAAGAAGAAAGGACCAATAAGAAAGGAAAGGAGTAGTCAGAATCCAGAGAGTTAACTGCCAGGTCAGAGTGTCTGAGTGTTTGTAAATCAGCACAGCTAATGTTTGAAGAATCCAAGCAATTCTCAGGCACAGTCTCTCTGTGACCATGAAGAAACAAGACTGAAATAATCCTCACGCAAGTCTGAACAAAGACAGATGAGGACTCTTGACAGCACACAAAATAACTAAATGTTTTCCCAACAAAACAACTACATGTTGAAAATACAAAATTGACATTAAAAAAAAAAAATCAACAGCTTTTCTATTTGAACTAGCTGAAAAAAATCAGGGGAAACAATTCCATTCATAATAGCTTTTTAAAAAACACCTAAGAATCAACCAAACCAAGGAGGTAAAAGATCTCTATAAATGAAAATTACAGAATAGCAAGGAAAGAAATGGAAGAAGAAACAAGAAGATGGAAAGATCAGGGCCGGGGAGTTAGCTCAGTGGTTCCGGCACCTGTCTTACAAGCGCAAGGGCCCGGGTTCAATTCCCTGGGAACCACATACAATACTGGGTGTGGAGACTCATGCCCAGCAGCAACCAGTACCATATACCACAGTGCTGGGTGTGGTGGCTCACGCCTGTAATCCCAGCACTCAGGAGGCAGAGGCAGGAGGATTGCTGTGATGTGAATTTGAGGCTGAGTTCGGGACCAGCCTGAACCACAAAGTCTCAAAAAAAAAAAAAGAAGATGGAAAGATCTACATGTTTATGGATTTGCAGAATTAAAATTAAAGCAATCAAATTATCAAACATGATCTACAGTTCCAGTGCAATCTCCATCAAAATTACAGTGACATTCTTCACAAAAAATAGAAAAAAATGAATAAAATCCCTATGGCGGCACAAACAATCCCCATTCAATCTTCTTGTGTCCTAGATAACAATAAGCAGAACATCAACCTTATCTGGCTTCCTGACAATACCCTAAAGAAAACTGATCTCACCATGTCCCTTAATCTTTACTATAACTACCTAGCAGAAAGTCCAGATCTACACTGAGCCTCCCTGTACCTTCATGGTTATGCATATTTTTCTTCCCCAAAGAGTAAAATAACCCTAACTTTGTCTGAGCACCGGTGGGTCTGTGGCTTGTGAGCTATAACAATCCCACATTGTATATTAAAGACATCCTGTTAATCCGGTAGTCTTGTTAGCTAAGTAATCTCAGGAAAGTTGCAGATCCCACGAAGCCTAGGCCTCAATCATCAAACGCTTCTCCAAGTTGAGAGATTCAACAGAGAATGATCAGAAAACACACAGTTCCCAAGTCCAGCAAGCACATAGCCAGTGTTAGCTTTTCTAATTTCAGTGCTGCAATACTGGGCTGTAGGCTGGGAAAAGGTGGGACATTTCATATAGGAAATGCTCTAAGAAAGGGCAGCTATCTTGGTCATATGTTTATAGCAAACAGATTTTGAAACAGATTTCAAATCCTTCACCTGAGAATTTCTGGTTTGGGTGCCTAGTATGATCCGTTTTTCATATTTAAGGAGCTGACTTTGGTGAATGAACTGCACCAATGACATCTTGAATCCATTGACTGGCCTCAATTACAATGAAAATGGTCTTCTAGACTGGTTCAAAATAATTTCAGGGCATTGAAGTAATTATTTTTAGTAAGTCTACTTTTTTAAAAGAACAGTCCTACCTAACAACAGATGTATACAGAACATGACTAGAGTCATATGTAGACAACAAATGCTTCTGTCCTTCTAACTAACTGCTGTGTGTTTCATACAGAAACATAAATCCCAGTTTTCTTTTAAGTTCATCTGTCTAGCAAGTACATGCTGATTGTCCACTGCTGCGCTTTCTCAGCACCAGCAAACCAGGTTGATCTTGTTTAGCTGCTAGACAAGGATGACGCTAGTTTTTACCCATCAGAGGCATCTGGGTACAACAGCTAATCCTGGAACACTAGTTGAGGAGAGGAGACTTATCTGCGGGACACTCAGGCTGATTCATGAGGCTGAGGGTCCCGACCCCTCACAGAAGCTCGACTCCAGGCCAAGGGTTCTGCCAGTCCTGCCCCTTCCGGTGCCTCAAGCACCACAGCCCACATCTCCTGAGCATGCAGAGCTCTTGTGCCCGCGCCAAGTATCTAGTGTACACCACTGTGTCTGGTCTTCGCAGTGTCTCCACAGTCACAGGTACAGCTATGATTATGTACACTTCTCAGGTGAGGACCTGAGGCCATAGGGGCAAAATGGCTGGTATGGTTGGCTCTGAAGCAGCTTTCTCACTGCTGCCCACTCTGCCCAACCCTACGTTAATGCTATGTACAGGCGGGGTGTTTGGGACGAGGATAGGACTGGCAAGGTCACAAGGATGAGGCCCCTGAGGGGACGAGATGCTTCTATCAAGAGGAAGAGGGACCCAAGCTAGCTGCTTGCTACTCTGCCATGAGATGTCCTCTGACACGTCAGGGTGCAGCGCGGAGGCCGGCACAGGTGCCAGGGTCATGCTGTTGGACTTCCCAGCCTCCACAGCCATGAATGAAATAAATCTGTGTTCTTTGTAGACTGCTTGATCTCTAGCATTAAGTCATAGCAGCAACTGTGCACACCCTGAGTCTGGTTCCTTCACCTCCCCTCCTGGGGAGACCTTCCAGCCTCCTCAGCACCCTATCCCTGCAGAACCTAGCAGAATCCAAGCTCCTCACCGCCCACCACAGCCACTTCCAGCTCCCTCTGGGACCAGCTTCCCTCCAGAAGGTGCTCCACATCTGCGCAGGCCACAGCCACCTGTCACCTGGACCACACCATCCCCTGCTTGGGCTCTGTGTCCACCGCCTGCCCCTCCCCATCACTCCCACAGAGAAGCCCTGATCTCCAGAAAGCCACACACTGCAGCGTGCTGCCGTGGTCAGTCTCAGTGGCTTCCTCACACTTCAGATGGCATCCTGTGTCCTCTGTGGGCGGCAGCAGCCCAGCGTCCTCCCGCCCTCCCTCCCACGCTGTCCTTTGCCGCAGCTGCTCAGCGCCTCAGCTGCGGCCAAGCTCTTTGCCTCCTCGAGTCTGTCATGGAGTTCCTCCCGCCCCCGGCCCTGGTTGCACGTGGTGGCTCTCCTCTTACTCTTCCTGCCTCAGAAACCTCCCTTCGCAGAACCTCCCCACCTCCTGCCCTCGGCCGTCCTCCCACACTGCCTTCTGGTCTCTCTCTCAGGTGCTGACCCGGCCAGCCTCAGCACCAGGGCTGCAAGAGCTCCTTCCTGTGTCAGACCTGCAGAGGGTCCAGCACAGGATGCACACACTGACTGGATAAACAGACCCCGCCGTAAACAGCCTATCATTTATCCAACATTCAGAAGAGTTCCCGAGGCTCTGGATTTTGAAATATTTGCACCCATTTCACTGGTAGTGCATCCCTAATCCAGAAAACTTGAAATCGAAAATGCTCCAAAATCTGAATCCTTTTGAACATTGCTGGCACTCAAAATTTCAGGTTTCAGAGTATTTTGGATTTCTGGCTTTCAAATTAAAGGTGTTCAATTTGTATGTATTTCTTTTTTTAAAAAAATCGATTTTATTGGTACATTATTTCTATCTTGACATGCTTTCCCTTTCTGCCTTATAACTTTATTATAATTTCTTATTGTATTAATTGACTCTTATTGTATTAACTGCCACCTGGTCCAGGTGACAGGTGGCAGTGACCTGCACAGATGTGGATGTTGCACCATGGGGCTAGGCTTGCGCTAGCCCAGAACTCACCACTGAAAAGAGGAAAGGTTTATTTTGGCTCATGTTTCCAGGCCATGCTTCCTTGGCTCTGAGGCAGGGACAACATGGCGGAAGGGCCTGGAGGAAGAGTAGAGCTCACCTCACAGCAGCCAGGAAGCAGAGAAAGGCGGCTGGAGCCAAGGACGGAAATACTCACCTGTAGGTCAATGCCCAACGACCAGCCTCTTGCAACCATGAAAGTTCTGGGGACACTTCAGATCTAAAGCATAGCAATTACATTAATGTGCACCTGTCTGTTAGAGCAAGGGCTCTCGAGCCTTAGTAGTCTGCATGACTCCTACAGGGGAAGAGAGCTCTGCCTCGTGGGTTGCAGGTGGAGTGATTCTGCCTGGACACACAGCTAGGGTGGCCAGGTGACCACGTTCTACACACACCCATCAAGTAGTCCTGTAGGAGGTCTCCACATTGTAGAAGAGCACCAGACTCTCAGTACCTTGAGTGAGTACTAAATATACCTAAGAGGACAGGAAAGGGACAGAGCTTCCAGCTCACTGGAGATCATTGCTATGTGTCCCTCCTTTGTGTCAGACAGGGCCCTGCAGCAGGCAGTGAGGAGAGAGCAGAGCAGGGGCACGTGGTTTCCTCCACGTGGTTTCCTCCACGTGGTTTCCTCCAGGATGAGGCTATCTTCACAATACATTCTAGTGTGTCCACAGGAGACAGTGACAGAAGCCACTGCATTTATGTGGCAACTGTCCCTAGAGTAGAAGGAAGATGTTATTGCAGAGATACTCATAGCCAGAAGCCTTAAGTTGAACAGCAAGGCCTCTTGCTGCCAGAATTAGTAGGAGGTTGGACTATGTGATGGCTGGCAGGTCAGGAGAAGGGTAGCAAGAGAGTCCAATCTGCCTTGCTGATGGCTGTCAAGGCCATCAACTGCCAACTCGGTGCCTTCCATGCATGGCTCAGGCACACAGCCCTGCCCTGGGGATACCACATCTACATGAGATTGTGGTTTTCAGCCACAGCCTAGCAGCCTCCATAGTGAGAGCCCACGTGTGCCGGGTTCTTTGGCTCCAGGTGTCGCACCATGGGTTATCATGCTTTTGGTTCCCTTCTCTGGAGGGTCTTTACCTCAGACTTGTGATTTAGTGTCCATGGAAAGGGCCACATGATGACCCTGGACCGAGGAACACAACAGCAAGAAAGCCGAGTCACCTGTTCATGAAGATTTGTCTCTATTCTGCATAAAAAATAAAAAAGGCCTATATTTTGTGATTACCCAACAAGCCAGTATAAATTTCTGTTTCCAACAGTAGGCACTTTCAGAGACTTGATTAAAATTTAAAAAGAAAAAAGGTCTGTTCTCCGGTGCATTCGCAGAAGGGCAGTCTCTTTCTCCTGGGTTTTTCTCCAGCTCAGCAACACAAGGGCTCCCATGCCACAGCTGGCAGCACCTTCCTTCTGCTGCTGGTGCTGCCTGCCCTGCCCTTTGCCCAGTATCATTCTGTACAGCCAGCTGCCCGAACCAGGGAGGTGGGGACAGTGACAAAGGCCATTCTCCCTTTCGTGACATTTCACTCCCGAATATCATCCAACTGCAGAGATTTCGTTTCCTAACATGATTGAAAATACTATTTCCCCTGTCTCATCTGGAAGAGAAGTTGACAGGCATTTAAGTGGCAGGATGTCTGATGCCAGGCAAAGATGGGACCTGTTTCAGTATCCTTGACGCAACTGCCAGGAGTGTCCAGAGCTGATGTGGGGACAGCCACACTCTGGGTCTAGGATGTGTCAGGGAGAGAAAACAACCATCCCCACAGGCTGCTTGGAAGCTCAGGCCCATGGCGGTGCTCTCGGTTCTCACATGAGTCTCACTGTCCACAAAGCCACAGGAAGATCCCGCAGCTCTGCCTTCGTGGACAGTACTCGGCTCGGCAATACTTGTCATCAAATCCTCGTGCAGGTGTGACCATTAACGGGCCTCACTCTTGAGATCACCACCGTAAGGACAGTGAAAATAAGAATGGCCAGACTCTGAAACGTGGACACATTTTGCGTGTGTGTGTGTGTGTGTGTTTTAGAGGATTTTTTTTCTAGTGCTTTTGTGAATTTTCAAAGCATTTATCAAAATATTACATTAAAACTTTAGTCTTGGCTCATTTGGTCATTGTTGTGGAAAGCTATAGGAGATGAATCTGCGGGATGAGACACATGACTTCACGAACCTACACCTCCTTTACCAAATGCAAACACTCACTCCTGGCACTGGCCAGGTCACAGACTTGGGCTCACTACCTCTGCATCTAGACCGAGGGTCTCCAGGCCCTGGGCTACCGATGGATCCTGAGCTCCACCTCTAGTCAGATCCTCAGTGACTTTAGATTCTCACAACTGTGAACATGCATGAGAAGGACCTTGGCCAAATGGTCCTCGCGACAACCTAATGCCTGTGACGGTGACTAGAGCTGAGACCATGAGGGTGGCATTAGGGAATGTAATTATTATGTGTCACCAACATATATAGATAAAAAAGAAAAAGAGGGCCGGGGATATAGCTCAGTGGTTCCGGCGCCCTTGCAAGCGCAAGGGCCCGGGTTTGATCCCCGGTAACCACATGACAATACTGGGCGTGGAGACTCACACCCAGCAGCAACCATTACCACATACCACAGTGCTGGGCGTGGTGGCTCACGCCTGTAATCCCAGCACTTGGGAGGCAGAGGCAGGAGGATTGCTGTGATGTGAGTTCGAGGCTGAGCTCAGAGCCAGCCTGAACTACAAAGCGAGACCCTGTCTCAAAAAAACTTAAAAAAAAAAAAAGAAAAGAAAAAGAGCTCAAGATCCTCCATGTGAGGAAAAACTGCCTTCCATGAAGCCATTCCACTTGGCCCTGGTAGCCAAAGAGGGGGGCCTTTGGTGTTGATAGTGGAGGCAGACTCATAACAGATCTATCAACGGTCCTGTCTACAATAAGCCTAAATGAGGATTCAAACATTTGATGTGAATTCAATATCTACATTTTAAAATATATGATCTGAAATATATTTCCCATTTATTCCATTTCAACTGTCTTCAACCCTGTCCGTGCAACTATAAGGTACATAATGCAAACTGTAAGAGAAATAACTTATAAGGATTCTTGAGGACTAGGGATTTGGCTTAGTGGTTCTGGTGCCTGTCTTGCAAGTGCAAGGGCCTGGGTTCGATCCCCGGTAACCACATACAATACTGGGCGTGGAGACTCATGCCCAGCAGCAACCAGTACCACATACCACGGTGCCATGCATGGTGGCTCACGCCTGTAATCCCAGCACTTGGGAGGCAGAGGCAGGAGGATTGCTGTGATGTGAGTTTGAGGCTGAGCACAGGGCCAGCCTGAACCACAAATTGAGACCCTGTCTAAAAAAAAAACAAAAAACGATTCTTGAAAATTTGAATATATGAGAACTCAATGTGGACTGTAGATTTAGCCCAGCGGTACTGTTTGTCTCCCATACGGGAGACCCTGGTTTCTATCTTCAACATCACAAATTGAATACACTAAGAGCATAAGACATTAAGTTTCAAAAGAGCTTTAGAACTCGTGGCCTATAGCAGAAAGAGGTCACATCCTGCAGAACAGAACACGACACGTTCTCAGCTACCTTCTGAAAGTATGCCTCAAATGCATAAGCCTTCTGTGTTGGTGTTTACGTTTTCCTGTTTCACTTTTTGGTGAAAAAATTCCAAACGATAATAAGGAAGCAGTGTCCATGATAAATTCCCACATGGCCATCATCCAACCTTGGCAGTTATGACTTCACAGCCAGTTTTAAACCACCTATTTGACCTTCCCCCAATTATTCTGAAGTTAAGTATGTCATCTGCAAATATTTCAATTTGTGATAAAGATTTTTAAGTCAATATGAAATTGACATTTATGATTGTTTCCTCTCCTTAGCTCCTTCCCGATTTAAATAATGCTAGTTTTTTTGTTGTTTTTTTGGGTTTTTTTTTTTTTTTTTTGCCATTGTTGTTGTTTTTGCCGCTGTTTTTCCCACAGGGGCTATGACAATATTTTGTCTTCTGACCCTATCCAAGTTAACTGTGCAACAAGTCTTAAGACTAGCAGCACACAAAAAAGTTAAGTTTTATTTTATTTTAAACACTAAGTAGAAAAGAATTTTTACCTGACTACCTAATATTACTACTCATTTTATCTCATTGATCTTAATTCTTTAGGGTCCCAGGTTCAAGCCCCCGTTGGGTATTTTATTTCTTGATGAGAACTTGGGGAGGAATAAATGTGTTGGTGAGAATAAGGGAGCATAGCAGGCCTCCATTTCTCCATGTAACTAGCCCTTATAAAGTTACAAATGACCTTCGTGAAGAAGTAATGGGGGAGGCACTGGGGGGCCCAAACATCAGAGGTCGATCGGCCTCCGGGCGGAAATAGAAATAGTTCACTCTTGGAAAACTGCTGCTGCCTCAGAAATGGTTATGAACTGGCTCCAAAGTGCTGCCCCACCCCCGATCCCTTATAGAAACAGCAGTCTAAAAGGGGAAGGAAATGAAATACCCAAGTTTCACTTTTTGTTGGAAGCCAGAACCAATTAGATCTTGGTTACCTTATAGCGTGTTTGTTCCACATCATAGATCTTTTTCTCTGATACCATTTTCGGAGCAAAGAACTTCGCTAACTTCGCAAGGTAAACTCCATTCCGGAGTCCTTCCTCCAGCTCAGTAGTTGGTGGCAATTCTTCAACTAAGCAGACTTCCATCCACCTAAAAAGAGTGTAAAATGTTAGAAGTGTCTCTGGCAGGGTGACGTTTTGTACGTGAAGGAAAGTGGTGTTTCCATGTGCGTGTTGGCGAGCAGGGTCTCACATCTGGCGGCGTCCCTGGTGGAAAGGGACTGAGCAGAACAAGACATGATCGTGAGCATAAATGCCCAGAGGCACCAGACCCATTACCCTACAGAACCCGTCAGCTCCACCTTCAGCTGAGTCTCTGCCAAATCTCTTTGGTGCCAATGAGGGAGAAAGGCCAAACCACTTTGTACGCATGGAATTAGTCCCGCAGACATTAAAGAAAAAATAATTCCAAGTGTATGAGCCCTTAGCAGAAGCAATGCGTGCAAGAGTTGTGTCCTGGAGAGAGCAGAGTTCAAAGTACTAAAATCCACAGCTGCCTCAGCATGGAAAGGAGCATAGCAAAGGAAGGTGGGCATGAAAAGGGGCCTCAGAACTTTGGTGCACAGGTAAGTCTTACATAATGCACGCTCTTTTGTCCAGTACCTGGAGTGTATTAAATACTCTCACCTCTCGGGAAAGATAAGGTAACTACAGAGTTCTGAAAAAATTCTTTACACAAGATCAGATCGAATCTCAGGACACTGGGCCAGTGTTGTAGAACAGAGAGCCTCAAGGTCACTACTGGCTCAAGGATGTCAGTGGGAGGGCAGCCAAACCCGTTCACAACACAGCCTGCTGTGCTGAGCAGGAGGACAAGAAGGGTGCACTTCCCATACCTCTTCAGTGAACACTGCCTGCTGCAAGGGCCAAGAGAAGGCATGCATTGGGCGGGGGCTCCCCCCCCCCGCCACAAGCAACATACAAGTCCGTGTTGACACAGGCACACTCTTGGGAAGACACTGACACCACGGCCTCGATCTGTTCCGAGGACCCACAGCCTGAGATGCCTCCGCATGCACCAGATGGGCCTCAGCCAACCTTCAGGACATGCTTCCGATATCTGTGGTGCTTGTAGCTCTGGACAGCATCTTTGAAAGCCTAGAAAGCTCCTAATAAGAGTAATTACTAACCATTTGGGTAAGTCGTGATAAAAGATAGAATAGATGAGAAAATATTAACAAACATAAACACCACCTTTGAAAATCATTAAATATTGTATGATTGCTTAGCATTAGAGTCTGATTCCCAAGTCAGCAAAAATAATAACACAAACAAACCCATCTATCCACCCATCTATCTATCTAACTGTAACTGAGAAGATAATGCAATTTAAAACCAAGTACAGGAGGCTCACATGTCCACTGCTGCACGGGACAGCACTTTAGGAGTCTGGGAATGAAGGGGGACATTACTTAATCACTGAAGTATTCAGCAAAAGCATTAAGAAGATGGTGGGATGAGACTCTGCCTAGAAGAACAGAGATTTGGGGAGACAGAGAGAGAACCTGAAGCTGGGGATCCAAGCAGTCCAAAGGCCTAAAGAAACATGGTGGACTGGTGGGAAAAGCCAGAGGAGGCGTTGGGCATCTGGAGCTCCCGGAAGGAAAGAGGAATGGGCGACTACAGTGCAGCCACAGCGGAAGCGAGTGATGGAAGACAGAGCCAGGAGGAGAAGTGCTGACATGTGGGGCTGCTGGGAGCTCACAGCGGAGAACTGACATGCTGACAGCAGTGATTACAGCAGATTAATCTCTAAGGAGGCCACAGAGATCCGGTGCTTTGTCAGGCCTTTCCCACTGTGAGGTGCTGAGGGACTATAGAAGACATGAAGATGGGAAGAAAGGGAGGAGACCAAGAGACGCTTCAAGGAGAGTCTAGCAGGACTTGACGACAGCTAAGTGGAGTTGGGAAGGAGTTAGAGGAAAGAAAAGGAAGGGAGAGGGGCGTGACATAAGGAGTCCCAGAACTTGGTCACCAGTGGTGGTGTAACTGCAACTCAGCCCCCTAATCTCTAGGGCCCTGGTTCTCCTCTGCTAAACACAGGGGCCGTAGTGAGGAGATTGGATAATAAAGCCCTTCCCAGTTCCAGTGTCCCAGAGGATGATGAAACTGGAAGAAAAAAGGTAGAAAGTGGTGATGATGAGTTTACTTTTCCACTTACCATGAATGTTTTAGTGACTTACTTGCTGCAGGGACAAAATGCCCCACTGCCAGAACTTAAAGGAGGCAGAGTTTACCTTGGATCACAGCGTGTAGAGGCTTCAGTCCGTAGCGGGCTGGCTACGAGGCATAGCATTACAGCAGAGGGGCAGGGCAGAGGAGGGCAGCCTGTGGCAGTGCAGGCAGGATACGCAGCACTCTTCTTCTTCTTTCCCTGGTTATTTCATCTAGACTACAAGCCTGGCTGGTGCCACCCACACCCAGGGTGGGTCTTTACTTTTCACTAAATCCAGAACTTCACTAAACCAATCAATGGATTAATCCAGTATCTTACACTCATGATCCAGCCACTCCTAAAGCCCCCACTATGAGTGCATGTGGAAGTAGGGCGGGGGGCATTCTAGAAAACGCCACAAAAATTAATAAAGTGAGTGAGATTATTTGTTTGATATGAACCTTACTTCAAATAAGCTGAAGTATAGAGTATAATGGACATGCTAAGTTTTAAAAAAGTAATCCCTTAGTAATGCTTTCTTAAACAACAAATCAAGCCACGCCAAGAGCCAGCACACTAGACTAAGCATGTCAGTCAGTGTTCTGTCACTATAATGGAAAACCTGGGGGGTCAACTCCAGAGATATAAAGTGACTCTGACATGTTCACGTTACGTGGCTATGAGATCACTGTCCGTATGTACTGAAATAGTCACTTAAAATCCTGAGCACTTTGTTTTAGTAAATTATAATGAAATTCAACATGACAGTGTTAATTATGTTGTTCATTAACATCTTCACTAAGATAAAATCCTTCGTCCTCTTAAGATATAAAATACAATGGGGTCTGGTGTATTCACAGCAAAATATTACCACTGTCAATTTTAGAATGTTTTATTGCCCCTCAGAAGAAATCCTGCACCCACTGACTGTCATTCTTTATTTAGTCTCAAACCTCTCAAGCCACTAATCTACTTTCCCCTATAGATGCATCTGTTCTTAATGTTTCATTTAAGTGTAATTATACAGCATGTGACTTTTTGTGGTAGGGTTCTTTCACTTAGCATGCCGTTTCCAAGGTTCATCTATATTGTGAGGATGTATCCAAACATCTTAGCTTTTTATTGTTGAATACCAATCCACTGTAGGGATGTATTACATTTTACTTGTCTATTCGCCAGTTTATGGATGTTGGTCCCCCACCTCTGCCCTTTTGGCTATTATGAATAACGCTGCTACAAATAGTGAACATATTTTTACAAGGACATATTTCTCATTTCTCTTGGGTGGATCCCTAGGAGTAGAACTGCTGGGTGGGGTAATTCTCTGTTTGATCTTTTTAGTGATTCCAGATTGTTTTCCAAATGTATGAAGATTCCAACTTCCAACACTTACCTGTCTTTCTGATTACAGATATCCTGATGGCTGCAATATGGCATCGTGTTAAGATTTTTACTTTCATTTCCCTGGTGGCTAATGCTATCGAGCACCTTTTATGTGCACCTCACCTATTGGTGTGGATTTATAGAAATGTGAATTCAAATGCATTACTCATGTTTTAGTTGAGCTTTCTTTTCGAGTTATAAGAGTTCTTCCTATATTCAGTACACATAGTCTGAAAATATTTTGTCCACTTTGTGGGCTGTCCTTTACTTTCCCATGGGACCTTCTGAAGCACAGAAAGTTTTTAATTTGAAAAGCCTCATTTATCTATTTCTACTTTTGTTCCTTTTGTGTCATATTTACTAAAACCCACCTAAGCAAAGGTCACAAATGTTTATACCTATGCTTTCTTCTAAAAGTGTTGTAGTTTTAATTTTAATTTAGGTCTCTGATCCCTTTTAATATAATTTTTGTAGATAGTGTAAAGTGAGAGTCCAATGTCATTCTTTCGCATGTGGATATACAGTGGTGCCTCAGCCTGATTTGGTCTGTGACCAATTCAGTTTGTGACCGGATCACGGAAAGAATTAATTTCATAAACCGAGGCACCACATAGTTATCTCAACACCACTGGTTGAAAAAACTACATATATCAGAGGGTCTTGGTACCCTACAAAAGAATCAGCTGAACAAATGTTTCTTATTAAGTTCTCAATTCTATTCCAACGGTGTGATTTATGTATAGATAATACAACATGTAAATACAAAGTCAGGCAAGCGAGTCCTCCCATGCTATAAGAATAGTATGTTCAGATTTGCCTAAAAACACACAAAATTGTAATCATTCCAGCTCCCCTCCAGCTGCCCTTCAGTGCTTCTTTCCTGCTCTTCCTATCAATTCCTTTTATTAGCCCACAAAACCAGTCTCATCCTAAAGCAAAAGCTGAAGTTATTTCTTGTGAGCTCCTGCAGGGCTGCTGAGATCCTGTCCTTCCTCCCCAGCATGAAGAGACACTACTGGTACTGCTGACTTCTCTTCTTCTGCAGGCAAGCTGGGGAGTGTGCAGGAGGCTCAGAGAAAACAAATGGGAGTAAGAGGAATTCCTTTTTATTACTCAAACTGTCTCCAACCTGGCGTGTGTATGCACATGTACATGTGTGTGAGTGTGTGTGTGTGTGTGTATGTGTATATGTTTAGAGTTGAGGTGGTTTTTGTATGTAGCTCTATGTATACATATGAAGTCCAATCCAAATGAAAATAGAGAAAGGAGAAGGAGCAAGTAAGGAAGGAGAGAAAGAGAGACAGAGAGAGAAAGAATGGAAAGAAAGAAAGAAAGAAATTTCCCATTTTTGATTAAGGCTAGAAGGAAAAATAATTATTTTGTCTTTCAAGAGGAAAAAGGTCATAAAAATTCCATGACACACAATGCATTCATTCTCTTGTACTCTGTGATTTGCAGAGCATACAAAAGTTGTCTTGAGATTACTTGCTATCTGAGTTGTCACTCAGGAAATCACCAACTATAAATATTGATCTATATCATACAGTGCTGCATGGAATAAATGTTCCAGAGATAGAGCTTCTGGCCAAGCACAGAAAATGTTTTTCTACTTTATGGAGTGCCCTGTTCTGGGAACTTTCACATGTCCCAAGTTAATTTTCTTCTCCAGTATCTTGAAAAATCAACATGTAATATTTGTTTTATAAAGAATATTTTAAAAATCTGGTCCTTGTTTTTATGCATAACATAATTGGTCACTCTTCACCATCTGTGCCAAAATAAAAATAACATCAGAAAAACTACATTAAGGTTCCATGGGACTCATTAGTTGTAGGGCGACATCAAACTGTCATGACAATTCTATCAACCTCATGAGCTCAGAGGAATGTGAATGTAGGAAAAAACACACTGCAAAAGTGATGTAGGCATCCATGGGCCTCCACCTTTTTCTCATACAACACTCACTTGATTCACTAGAAGCAAGTGGCATAACATACTATTTTCTTTTAATTATACAAGACTCAGTCTACAACTCTGAGATTGAGTAGGAATGGTATAGACTTCAGAGGACTTATTTATTGGTGTTCTTGTTAGGACAGAGATGACAGCAGACTTGTTGGGTTTGGTAAATATTTCCCAACTGTGTTCTACAGAATACTGGGTCAGTTCAATCCTAGCAGAGAAATTCCTGGTAGAAATATGGACATTGAAGTGATTCTAGTGAGGTTTCAGGTGCAAACTAGGAACATTACTGGACACTGAAGAAAAAAATGACCCTTGTAAAAGGGTAGAGAACTTTGCTGAATGTGTTCTAGTGTTCTGTGGAAGGCAGCTCATTTGGGTCATGACCTTGGGTATTCAGCTTATAAGAATTCTGAGCAGTAATGAAAACACAGCTTGATCTGTCTATTGCTTAAAGTAAAACACAAGGAGACAGAAATTCACAATTTGTCAAGCAAAAAATATATATAGAGAGAGAGAGAAAAAAAAATTTAAAAATTCTCTGCCTCTCCATATTGCAAAATATTAAAAGCACATTCTCCAAAAGAACGCTAGTGATGTATTTGGACATGGACAGTCACCCCATAAAGAGATCAGGGTATGAACCATAGCTCTAATTGGGCACTGAAACAGCAGTCAGGAATATAGGTGGGTTCTACTAGCTGAAGTAAGACTAAACTTGGACTACAGAAGACAGACAAAAGACAAAAATGAAGAAAAGCTGCCAGACATCTGGGGTTCTACATGATGGAACAGCGGAGCCGGCTGTTTGGGAATATGTTACCCATCAAGAGGAGAAGAACGACCCCTTCCATCCACTGTCCCAGAGGGATGGGCCAGGCATGAAGCCGTGTACCTTTCGGGTTCAAAGGGGGAGGCTATTTCTGCTGCAGCTTCAGTGGACCAAGTTACCATCACCCAAAGTATCAAAAAAGGAAGGTGATTGCCCAGGATACTGGGTACATGTTGCCACCACGGTGGGTTAAGGACAGAGCATGAAGTAGAGAGAATAATTTTCAGGTTTTAAAATGTAATGTACCATGCTCTGTCAGGGGTTGGACTTGCTTTGGATCCATGACCTCTGTCGCTGGAGTCTCCTTTTTGGAATGAGGACACTCAGCCCGCACTCTTCCCATCATTTTACTGTGAAAAACCAATAACCTACCCTGTTTCACAGGTTAACAGTTGGAGATGGGTTTCTGTCTCAAGCCACCTCATACCTCATGTCCCCCATCTACCCAATCCAGATGACAGTCAGATGAAAACTGACCCTGTAACAGGTTTATCCGTTGGCTGCTGGATGAGGGTCCACGTATGTGAAAAGACATGAAACCTGGGGTGGTACAGGGTGCTGTTACAGATAGAAGTGTGTCTGGCCCAATTTATATGTTGAAGTCCTGACCACAGACTCTCAAAGTGTGACTGAATTTGCAGATATGGTCTTTAAAGAGACGGTTAAACTGAAGTGGCATCATGAAAGTGGCTCTTAACTCAATCCGACTGGGATCCTCAGAAGGGAGATAACAGCCAAAAAAAGGCTTCAGAAGCAACCAGAAACTACAGACACCTTGATCTTGGACTTCTAGCTACTGAAACGATGAGAGAGTATGTTTCTGTTGTCTAAGCCAGGCCATCTGTGGCAGCCAAAGTAAACTCATACAGTAGCTAAAACATCAGTCAGTACTCATTGCCTTCACTGCATTTACTACTTACTACCCAGCAGATTATATAGCTTATCTAAAATGCTTGAGACCAGAACTGTTTTGGATTTCAGAATATTTACATCCACATAATAAGCTATCTTGGGGATAGGACACAAGTCTAAACTCAAACTTCACTTATGTTTGATGAGCACCTAATACACAGAGGCTGAAGGTAATTTCAGACAGGATTTTTAGTGTACTTTCATCTTATCTGACCTGTCACAGTCAGTTCCACAGTCAGTTGTGGAATTTCTTTCCAGTTGGGACCTTATTGTTAGCACTCAGAGTTTCAGATTGTTGGAGCACTCTGGGTTTTGGATGAGGGATGCTCATCAAGAGTCAGACCACCCACTGGATAAAAGCACAGACTAACAGCAACATGCCCAAGACTGAGCCCCAGATCTGCAACTCACTTGAGTTATGCACTTCAGGGCTGCACTGATCTGCCTCAGTGTCTTCATCTGTATGATGCTTCAAGAGTGTTGCCATGAGCTAATGGAATAAAATACTATAATAGTGCCTGGCATATAGGAATCAACACTGGTGGTACCTATTACAGCTTTTAGCATCCCAGGATCGTTCCCTCCCCAAATGACACTATACAGTAACTCACTGTCTGCCCACGGTTTGGTTAGCTACCCGCTGCTACGCACCCTCAGGAAGCACCCGTGCTGCTGTACCTCCCGTGTGCCTTCCCCTCCTGTCGGTCTGTCACATCCCCTGGGCTGATCCACTACTCCTCACCTCACACGTTCGGTTGGCTTGGGTTAGGTACAGACCTAAATTGGACTTTGGAGTGCAGTATGAAAATACTCACACATGCTCAGGGTGGCCAGGTTTCCACTATAATGGGGCTGCCTCGAAGCTGGTAATACCAACTTTGAAGGACTGCAGCTCATGGCTGCTTAGCACACTGACTGGTACTGCTGTGAAAGTACTCTAACCCTCAACTGGTGAAACCAAGATGAATGACTGCCCTCTAACAGAGCAGCGAAAGGAGAGGCTCAGTGAGCTAAATGCCTTGTGCCAGATCACACAGCTGAGCTAGTAAGCAGCTGAGCAGTGACTTAAATCCAGGTTGTCACCTCGGCAGGATACGTCTCCACCACACTCCACTCTGCTTTGACAAATCCTTTGAGATCGACGCAGTGAACAGTGCTTAAGCTCAGGCCCTAGGAAGCTCACAGTGCAGTCTTCTCTAAAACCAAAAGAAGCCGCTTTTGACCTGTACTGTTTCCCTGATGCCAAGTGTGTCTGTGCATTGACTCTAGATAAAGGCACACAGACTCCTTGGGACTGGCTGGCATTTCTCGAGGTGTCTATGGGGTAGAGCTGTGCACTGGACCCCAGCTTCCACTTGCTCCTGCAGCTTCTCAGGCATGGTCACCTCAAGAAGCAACAGTCTCTGTGCCACAATTTCCTCTTTCAGAAACTGGGAACAGCACTAGCTTCAGTTGCTGTGAGCACGAAAACAGATAAGACGCGTGGCATCACCTAGCACAAAAGCACCTGGCAGGCAACAGATGGTTAAGGAACAATTGTTCCCATAAAGAGTTACAAAGGATTGAAGCCAACCACACTTCCTCCACAGCATGGCCTGGCCACTCAACCCTGAACAGATATGATCTTTGAGGAGGAGGCCTCCTGCATGTGCCTGGGACACATGACACAGTACTGGAAAACACCCTGTCCAGAGAGCCTCAGAGAGCTGAGCCCCAGGATGGGACTCTGTCACATGGCTTCCTGGGAACTCGCTACTCAGGAACCAAGCTGTCTTACTCATTTTCCAGGCACAATACCTCTACGTGTCGCAAGACAACCACTAGCTGGGGCGCAGAGTCAAGAGGAGAGAACCGAAAGTACGGGAGCAGTTTCCTGGAACACAAGCTCTCACCTCAGGCTTCCACATAAGTTCGGCTGAAATGAAATGCTTATCTAAGACTTGATGAAGCAGATTCTCCTTCCTGGCTTTGTCTTGCACTGTGCACATGATCTAACCACAAAATAATCACTGATGTGGCACTTTGAACATTTCTCGGCCCCCATGTAGGAAGGAAAACGAAAGCAGCAGCTTCCTAAGATCACTGCAGATGTACTCAGCCCCAGCTCCTTCTTATCCCTCGATGCCCTTTCGACAGCCCCAACACTAGATGTGGAGCTGTTACACAATGGACATTCTAGACGGTCAATGGCACACACAGCTAAAGCCAGGCCAATGTGTAAGAAACGCAACTGGCAAAAGCTGAACACAGTCTGGGTTTCTTTCCCTTCAACTATACTTCTCTTATGCTCACAATGAACTCCTTTTCAGAGGTGGACAGTGAGAAGGAGATATGAAGACTGGGTCAGCCACAGTCTGGCAGACAAGAGCGCAGAGCTCTCGGCAGTACCCTGAAGGAACAGCACAAGATGACACAACTGAACCACGTAACTGTGAGAAATGTCATTTCAGTGTCATCCTCAGCCCCTTCCTCCTCTAGTTACATCCTACATCCTCTGCCCAGCCTGACTGATTTGCCCCGCCCCCACTACCAGCTGTACTAAGGAAGTGACAAATGGGGACTCACTAGATGCCATCAGTCATTGCCACCATGAGGAGAATGAAAAGAACCCAACATATGTTCTTGCAAATGCCTCCCACTCTGCACTTCAACCACCTCCTCCTCCTCTTCCCCGGCACCCAATCTTTATAAGCTGTGAGCCATTTTTTAAATTTCCCTTTAGGAGAAATGTACCAGGAGCAGATAGGAGTGTGCAAGCACCATGTTCTCTGAGATGTTTGTTCATGGTTACGACTCGTAGCTCCGGAGGCCGGCGTGACGCAGGGCTGTACACTAACGCTCCTGCTAACGTCACCCACAGCGAGTGGAGGAACGACGGGGGCGACGCGGCACAGTGCTGCGGCCAGGTGGGCTGCCGACGGGAACGGGTGCAGATGGTGTGCTTGGCACCCGCTCAGCACAGACAGGAGTGCCCTGGTCCTCTGCTGACCACGGCGGCTCTTGATAAATCCATTCCTATGGCAACAGCTCTATGTATAACGCACTAAAAATAAACTAGCAATGTTTTAAATGGAGGACACACCCCTGTGTGTTCAGTTCTAGGAATACATCAAGACATAGAATGTGACAACTTGCACCCCAGGCCACAGAATACCTCTTTCACTCTATAATTCACTACTGGGCATCTATGCTACCTGAATGACAAAAGAAAATAAATAACAAGATCTCTACATGTATGAAGATATTAACCACTATGACATAAAATAATCAGCAAAGTCCAATGATAAGAAAGATTGTGAAGGGGCCGGAGAGTTAGCTCAGTGGTTCCGGTGCCTGTCTTGCAAGCGCAAGGACCTGGGCTCAATCCCCGGTAATCACATACCATACTGGGTGTGGAGACTCACACCCAGCAGCAACCAGTACCACATACCACAGTGCCGGGCATGGTGGCTCACGCCTGTAATCCCAGCACTCGGGAGGCAGAGGCAGGAGGATTGTGATGTGAGTTTGAGGCTGAGCTCAGGGCCAGCCTGAACCACAAAGTGAGACCCTGTCTCAAAAAACCTAAAAAAAAAAAAGAAAGATTGTGAAGTGATAGTGCATTACACAGACGAAAGACTACACAGCTTAGAAATCTAAGATAGTCAGTAAAATGGAAGAATGCTGATAAAGTAAATTTCAAAATAATTTTTAAAATGTATGTACTTTATGTCATTTGTATTTACATATGAGTTATGAAAAAGATAAGTTGGCATATTAGGTGAGAGTTCTGGAGTTTCTTAAATTTATCTAGTGATAAAAAAGCACCAGTTTAAAATATTAGGATAATAGTTGCGATAGTTTCTTCAACCATTTTCAAAATCTCACTTCTGCCTTATACAGACAGGTAATAACAAAGCAGCGTCCATCCAGCAGAGTGGGCAGATCCCCGGAGCCCGGAAAGGAAAGCTACGGAGCAGGGTGAAGGAACCAACCACTCACACAGACTGAAGACCCAGCACGTGAGAGATGTCCTAAGGATACACACAAGTCTAAATGCCATGTATCTATGCATCCCAGGGGTCGCCTGTGCAGGGGAGGGGGCTAGAGATACAAGGAGGCCACTCTCTGGGGGGCTCAACACAGAGCAGTACCCACTACGTAGCAGTGGGACCCCATGCCATGCCCCAAGGAACGTGATCAGCTCAGCCTGTGTACCTGACGTCCTCCTGGAGGGCCACACGTGCTTCTGGGACAGTAGTGGGCATTTCCTCTGTGTGACACACGCCTGCTCTCCACAGCAGCTCCATACATGCATGTCATTGCTTCTGTTTTCTCCCGGATTCTAACTTCCCTTCTGTTTAAAACCAGACTAAAAGGCTGCAGGAAATCATCATTACTGAGAAATAGATAAGTTACCAACGGTGCAGACAACTGGGTTACACAATTCTATGGTTTTACCTATAGTAGTTCTGTGTGAATATACATAAATGTATACACACAAGACAAAACACACACACCCAGGTTCATCCCTCGGTATCTATAAATGACTGGTTTCAGAATACCAAAATGCATCAAGTTCTTTTTATAACATATTTGTATAAGAAGCACTGGGGATTTAGCTCAGTGGTACCGCACCTACCTTGCAAGTGCAGGAGCCCGGTTTGATCCCCAGTACCGCAAAAATAAAAATCATATATAACCTATGTGGATCCTTTCATCTACTTTAAATCACTACTTATAATACTCAACTAATAATACAACACAAATTTATGCAAATGGATGTTATTTTGTTGAGGGAGCAATATAAAGGAAAGAAGTCTTTACAGGTTTAAAGGGTTTTTTTAGCCCTAAATTTTGATCCATAATAGCTGAAACCTCATAAACAGATCCCATGATTATTGAGGCCTAACTATGCAGTTATTTCTCTATAGTTAGTGCTCTGAATGTGCAGTTCCCTGACTTGTATAACGAATTCACTCTTCATAGTCTTCTCTGGTAGGTTACAAAGGACACTGGCAAGAGCGGTTACCTCTGCAGAGGGACCAACAAGAAGATGACTTAACCTTCACCATGTGTCTTTCTCTTGGACCTTTCAAATTTTGAAGCATGTGTGTATATGACTCTAAAGAAAAGTTTTAAAGCGCTTAATTAAGCAACCGCCCACTCTGTACACACACTATTACAAAATAAGCCTATGAAGTGAAATGTTCCTATCACGCCAGAGCCAGCAGGAAGCCGGCCAAGTCCTCCTCACTAATCTATCTCGGCCCTGCTCTCTCTTCCTTTTGCTCCGGGGTCCTTCCCCCAGCTCAGTCACCAGCCACTCACAAGGTGGCAGCACTTGCTGTCAGGGCTGTGCGACTCCCCTGGGTTTCTCTGCCAGTTAATAATTAATTGTGCCCCTGCCACCCAGAATGCCTCCCTAGAACCAAAGTCAGCCGGAGAGTGCTGTCTCTGTCTCACATCCCCGCGCTCGGGCCCCAGAGTGTCTTGGCCTCAGAGCTTGAGTCTCCCCTGATTCTCGTGGGGCTGCAGGAAAGGAAGGCTTCCTGGGGCTTCTTCTACCTCAGAAAAGTATTTTTAGTGCCTGCAAATTAATACCATTTCCCTAGGTTTTTACTGTCAGTCTGTTTACTACCTGTCAGCTCTTCATTCCTAACAGCAGCTCGTGGACTGCAGGAACCACTAGAAACAGAAGAGAACCCAGGGCTACCAGGAGACACCGTCTGACCTGCGGGTCTGGCCTCTGGGGCACGGCAGAACCCAGCGTCCCACCGCCAGCCACCACAAATTCTAACTCAGTTTCTGCAAAGCCTAAGAATTCCCAGAGAAGCAAGTCCCCATCCCTTGTCAAACAATGTTATCATTTTCTGTCCCGCACAGACAAAAGGTAGAGAAACATCTTTATGTACCAAATCCTCACAGAAAGGGGAACTGTAAGTCCACATAAATAAAAAACATTCTTGTCCCACCATCTCAGGGACAAAAAAGACAATTTGCTGCTTTGGGGAGGAAAGGCAAGGAGCCAGGAAGTACACTTTTGTGTGACAAGAAAGTCAAAATGTAGATAGGTATGATATCACTCTGGGAGGCTGAAGCAGGAGGATCACTAATTCAGGCTGAGTCTGGGTACCTCAGTGACTCAGTGAGCCCTTGTCACAAAATAAAACATTTAAAAGACCTGGGAATGTCACTGAGTGCAAAGGCTCTGGGTTCGATCCTCAGTGTCAAAGAAAAACGTCACTCTACAATTACTGAATTATTAAGAAGAATTCTTTAGAAGTCCATGAAAAGCTTGATTGTAAAAAAAAAAAAAAAAGGAAAAGAAAAAGAAACTGGCTGGAACAAATACCCCTGAGACACATGCCCTGGGACCCCCTGTCACAGAGGAGGCAGGACCATGAGATCACCTTGGTGGGTGAGGAGGCTTCCAGCTCCCGGGCACAGGATTAAAGAAGGTTGAGAGAAAAATGCTGCCCTGTGTGGAAGTGAGGAGATGGGAGGGGGGTCGTCACCCACCACACGGATCTGCGGCAGTTACCTATGGGCCTCTCCTTCTGTGAAGGCGGCAGCGACCACACAGAGATGCAGGCTGAAACCATGAGGAGAGTCACGCGATGGTTTTAGGGAACAGGAGCTGGTTATAAGAGACCTCTTTTCCACAACAGCCTTCTTGGGTTGCAGGAAATACGCTTTGAGGGACAGCAAAGAAGCTCCGGGCAACAACAAATCATGCAGCGGGTGTCCAGGGTTGGCTTGGGTTTCACAGTACCTCCCAGCCTCAACCCAACCCCTCCCAGCCTGGTTATCTGCACAGCACAGAGTCTGAAGCTGAGCAGCTCCCAGTCTTCTGAAGATCTAAACATCTAGAGACCTTGCTAACTGCCTTTCCAGACCAGGGTCACCAATAGCTTCTATTTCCTGGCCATCATCCAGGCACAGGTGTAGACTAGCAAGTGCATGGCGTACACTGACACTTAACATCTTCACATGTGTGAAAGGCACAGTTCTCCATTACACGACTCTGAATAACAAGCTGGGAGCATAGAATTAGGTGACAATGAGCTAAGGCCCACTGCACAGCTGAAGACAGCACGTCCCGGGGCACATACAACACAATTTAAATGATCTGCTGGCAAGACCTGTCCCGCATGAGACTCAAGGCACACAAGGATGGACGATAAGGGGACGTCAGATTGTATCGGGAGCCAAAGTGTCGGTGGAGGTATTGATTAGTGAGGCAGGGAAGGGGTATTCGTCATATCTAATCACCCAAATTATTTACATAAATTGGAATCAACCCAGACTAACTTTAACCTCGGAAAACCCACCCTAGCAAACAGATACCTGCTGGGGTGTGGCGGGTACTAAAGGGGAAGTGGGCTGGGTGGGGCTGCCAACCACAGCTCTAGCTAGGCCCCTGCCGCTGGGACCTCAGAAGCAGGAAATCCAGATGCATGTGAGTCCTTTCTGTTCTTAAATGCTCGGAATGAATTAAAAGCTAAACAACTGCTTATTGAGTGAAATACGTCTGAGAGGATTTCAAAGGGAGGTGAAACACTCAGGTCGCTCTCCGGTGGACGAACAGGGGAGCAGGGGCTTGCTCCAATACACTCTGGGAAAGCAGCGCTTTCTCAATGATGAAAGCACATTAGGAAAAGCTGGGCAAAACTAAGTGAGAGACAGCAGGGAAATGCAAACAAAGCTATAAGGAAATACTGCTTCATACTTCTCAGGGCGGCTCTTCTAAATAAACAAAACTCAGGAAACAACGAACTTGCTGAGGGCAGAGAGAAATTGAAACCCTCCACGCCCTGCTCTCCACAGTGCAGTGTTGTGACAGGGTGACAGTGTGTGGGCCCTTCAGCCGCACCCAGCACACACAGCTCCAGCACCCCTCTGGGGCTGTGAGTCGATTTTCCTCGGTCACGGCTCTCCTTTCACTCCTGCACCGCCAGTGGTTCGTTTCTTAATGGATAATGGATAAGCACACTTAATTCACACCCGACCCTGAGCTCTGTCGTGTAAAGTATGACGATGAGCTTTTCCAACGGCTTTTTTTCTAGGTATGAAGAAGACAAAGTGATTCACACAATCTGTCCAAGAAAGTACACCTTCCTCTTTCCAAGTTCCTGGCAAAAGGTTGGTAAAGGAAAACTGTAAAGAAAATGTGCAGAACCTTGAATCCTGTATCCCCATGAAGAGTTAAAACAGCATCGTGGAGCCTCCCACAGCACCTCCTAAAGCAAGGTACACTTCAGCTTGGCGTTTCAACCGACCCATGAGCCCGTGAGCATCATCAGCCTGCGTCGGTGCAGACTGGATGCTCAGGAAGAAGTGCCAGGTGCACAGAGCAGCAGCGCCAGGGAGACACCACTATCGTTCAGGAGATGCTGCAGGGTATGGCTCCTTCCTCACCATTGGAATTGAACCCAGGCCTGAGCGGAGGACACAGAGGCCACACACCCTACTAAATAAATGTTGTTCATAAAGGTCATGAACAACGGGGACAGATACTGCCCATACAGCTTGCCAAGACACCAGAAGGCCAGTTCTGCTGAGCACGGGCCCATCTGCCACACAGTCCCCAGGAAAGGGCTCACCCAGTCCCCAGTGCCCAGGCTTTAGGGCAGGCTCACTCCTAGTACAGTTCCCTCACCAGCCAGGGTTACGGGATTCATTCGAAGAGCATCTCTAGGGGAAACTGGGGTGCTGAAGAAGGGGAGCCTGGCATTCTGCTCCTTATCTGGCTGCTTACTTGGCTTCAAACAGGGTATATGGGATAGCTGGGCATACCTGGCATCCATCCTTGGGACTGGGTACAGATACACACGACCCTAGGCCTGGCCCTTATTTCTGCACTGGCAGTCTGGAGGGTAATGCCCTGGAGAGGAGCCTCATGCAAGCAGAGCTCTGATGGGATAAACCCCTGCGCAGGACTCAGGAAAGAAGACTGAACTCCCCCAGTCCACTGCTGATCTCCACAGCCACCGACAGAAAAAGACAGGGTGGTAGCTGGAGAGACAGGAGCCCCAGGACCCTGATTCACAGGAGCAGCTGGGTACAGTGGGTCATAAACCCTGCAGAGGGGCACCCTGTACCCTCTGGTCCCTCAGCGATGAGACGGGGGGGGCTAAACAGACCCTAGAGTGTCACGGACACGGACCGAGCAGAGCTCAGCATTAGAAAGAAGCCTGTGGAAGCTGGGAGCTGCTGCCTGTCCACACGGCCCACCGCCCACCGCCCACCGCCCACTGCCCACTGCCCACTGCCTCAGAAGTCTTTGCTGCAGCCAACACCTAGAGGAGCCAGAGCTCGGGACAGCGTGTGAAGTAGTGTGTGGGGCTCAAGATGAGGGCTCAAGAATGCAGGGTTTCAGAACACACCATACGTCACTGAAAGCCCAAAGGGACTTAACAGTGCCCGAGGTCAACAACCTCCGTGTTGTCACCCTGACCAGAGTGAGGCTCCCTGACAAAGTGATAGCTTAATAAGCAGGCTAAATGCACACTGCTGCCAACTCCTGAGTAGGGTACAAGAGAAGACAGCACATCAGCTTCACCCCCTAAAGTGCCCAGGCAAAGGTCCGCTGGGGTCCCTCCTGGCTTCTCTCTGAGAAGGAGCCTGGGCCTGACTCCCTCGGCTCAGCATCTGAACTTCATCCGTCTCCATATGTGAACTCACCAGGGAAACACACATGCACACTGGCAGGGAACAGGGGCCACTTCACCTGACAGACACCAAGGTGGCTCCATCTCAGGACTCCACATGTGGCCGAGGGTAGGTCCAGGCTTCCGGCCCCATTGACTGGTACTGAAATGCGTGCTTGTGCTGCCCCATGGTGCCCATCTGGATGGGGAAGCAGAGCTGGGGGGTCCAGTGAGCCCAGAGAGCACCAGGTATCTATACTGACTTTAGAGCCAGCAGCCGCTCGCATAGAGTTTAAACTCTAAAACCATTCCATTTACATTTGGATAGATAAAACTGGACGTTGCTATAGGTGGTTATACATATAAACTATGTCAATACACCCACCTCCTTTCCTAGTAACTCCCGGCAGGGAACACCCGTACTTGACAACTATAGTCTGACCTTTAACAGAAAGACAAAAGCACTATTGAAGGAAAAAAAAAATAACAACAAACCAGTTCTGAACAGAATGCCCCAGAACTCAAACTTGCCAAGCTGTCCGAACTCTGGAATTCTGCAGAGTTTAATGTCAGCTGTCCAAAACCAGCCTGCTAGGTCCCTCCACAATAATACTTTAATACTCCCATTTCTACCAGGCTCTGTAGGTGGCCTTTTAAACAATCAAAGGTCCCTGGGAACTACTGCACAGTAGGGCCCTCTGGACAGGCTTCTATTAGCCTTTTAAAAGCATAAACCAGGGAGCTTATCTTAACCAAATGATGTCAGCTGTCAACCTCCCTGCTGCTGAATCACTAGGCAAACAGCAGGGCTGAGTCACTGAACACTGCAGAAGGGGCTCGGTTCAGTGAGCAGAGCTCTTTCTCTAGCACGGAGGCCATGCCCCGAAAGGCCTTGTCACACTCTGCTCCCAGAGTGTGCACCGAGCTCACCAAGGAAACGTACCACAAACAAAAGGAACAGCATCCGAATTCAGAGCAACCCCAACCACCAGATTCCACGGGGAGAAATACATATCCATTCTTTCAGTGTTCAGAGTTAAAGAACTTTACATTAAACAGAGCCTGTGAAGTTTATCAGCTGTCTGAACCATTTTCCAGAGGCATAAAATAAATGGAGATGGATCTGAACATTAAAACTGAGAGGAAGCCAGATGCTGTGTGGCACACACTTATAATCCCAGCTAATCAGGAGGCTGAGGCAAGAGGATCTCAAAAATAATAACAGAAAGTAAAATAAAGAAGAATTAAAAATAAAGAATAAAAAAAGAAGTAAAATAAAATTGAGATGAAAAATTCGTATCATTTCTTTAAAAAATAGGAGAGAAAAAAGGAAAAGAAAGCAGTACCCAGTTTGATAGGAAATCTTTTGTTCATATCTGTTCCATCAAAGGATTTAGGAATAAGTTGCTGAGAAGCCACTTAAATGGTACATGTTGGTAAGGGATAAATAATTCTAAGGAACAGATTTAACATTAATATTGTTCTTGCTCCAATTTTGTTTTGTGCACCACAAAAAATAACATAAAAAATAATGAAACCAACTTTCTCCCTTAATTGCCATGCCCACCTCGTCTCTTCACAGCACTCGTCATCTCTGCTTCTAGCCTGTTCTGTGATTTTCTTTGCTTCAGGAAGCCTACAAGGGCCTCCAGCTGAAGAACAGGATGCAGTAAGCAGTCTTTGTCCCTCTGTCTACACCACAAGAGTTAGTTTTGTTCTGAAACAGGCAGAGAGAAGGTTCTTGACGACAGACTCCGTGCCCTTCTTTCATGCAGACCGAAGAGGGCTCTGTGGTGATCACGCCGACTCCTTATTCACTTAAGGCTATGGCTGCCATCTTGAAATTCCACATGTTTAACAAAAAGCCTCACATTTTCATTTCACACTGGGCCCTGTAACTTATGGAGCTGCACTGACATAGAAGCGCTTTTCTATCTAATGGTACCTAAGTGCCAAGCAAACATCAAGAAATTTGTACTTCATGTCATAGCTGGATTTTACTCTACTTTAAAAAACAGATGCCAAACATTTTATTCTCTCAAATTCAATGAAGGCAAAGTTTAGTCAAGAGTACTACTCAGTCTCATTTTCCGGTCTCCACGATGTGAGCAACTTTGTTCTAGCACCATGCTTGCTATGACGCTTGGTTTGGCCTCAGGCCCAACATGGTGGGATAAGTGACCATGAACTCTCTCAAGCCATGAGCAAAGATAGGCTTTCCTTACTCTTACATTGTATATCTCAGATAGTTTGCTAAAGCAAAGAAAAGCTGACTAACATACCCATACCACAGCAAAAGATTTCTTACCTTTTCGGGACCCACTCCTGCCTACTACACAATCTGTCTTCACACAGCCCAAGTTCTTTATGAGCACAAACATGGTGTCCTTTCAGTTACAACTTGTCTGTGGCATCCATTTCCTTCAGTAGCAGGCCCAAAGCCTATACCTGGCCACCGCCCCTCCTCCTCTTGCCCTTGGCCCATTCCATGCCTGTGTCCTTTCCTCAATGGCATCCTTCCAACTTCTAGAACAGGCCAACCTCATAGCCTTTGGACATGCCATCCTACCACGCAGGGGGGCAGATATTTCCATCCGTCTATGTCCAAATATATTTATTTAGATAAAAATAGGCAAAAACCCTGGGTTCAATCTGACAATTCTACCAGCTTTAATTTCTTAAATACATGAGTGGTTCAAAAGGCTCACAGTTCTTAATTAATAAGTTTTGCATTCACCCCTTGCATTGTGCTGTGTTCCCAATGGTGTGGATAAGAAGCCTCAGTCTCTCTAGAGGACACAAGACAACCACAGGGAAATCTAGAGATAGGCAACTCAAGGTGTTTCAGATCAGGTCAATCAGGCCTAAAAGGCATCTTTGTGACCTTCCCTGACCTATCAAACAGTGTTCTTTTTTTTTTCGTTTTAGTTTTATTGAGACAGGGTCTCACCTTACAGTTCAGGCTGGTCCTGAACTCTGCAATTCTCCTGCCTCTGCCTCCTGAGTGCTAGGATTACAGGTATGAGCCACCACACGTGGCACTGTGGTGTGTGGTACTGATTGCTGGTAGGCATGAGTCTCCATGCCCGGCATTGCTGTATGTGGTTACCGGGGATCGAACTCAGGACTTTGTGCTCCCAAGGCAGGTGCTGGAATCACTGAGCTAAATCCTTGGCTCAAAACAACATTCTTGCACAACTCAGAAGGATTTGCTGGGGTAAGGAACAAACCCAAAAGTATTCACAGGAATGAATTAAACATCTGCTTTAAATTATCATCCTGTGCACATTTTAGGAAGAAATTTAATTTATTAGATCTTGTAAAAGATTCATAAAGCAGGGAACATGGTATATGCCCCGGATCTCAGCTACTTGATAGCCATGGTAGGAGGATCATCGGTTTGAGGACACCCTTGGTCACATACTGTCACTGTCACCAAAAAAAAAAAAAAAGATTTGTAAAGAAAACACTTTTCATATACTAAGAACTTTTCTTGCTCAGAAAAAAAAAAAGGAAATTATGAATAAGTTACCTGAAACTGTTTTTTCATGAGTTATAAACATCCAGACACTCCCAGATTTGAGTTCTGCCTCGATTTAAGTGCTCTGAGAGGAAATTGGCCCAGGGCTCTAAGGTGTCCACTCTGACAAGGAGCTTTCTGTACTGAGACATCCCCCATGCCTATCACTGTGTGCTGCCCTCCTCCCTATCTGGTCCCTTTACTTTTGGTCCAATGGCCACAGTACATGTCACCAGCTTCTCACAAGGGAGCACTGGGACAGCTCTCCATTCGACAAAAAGTCAAGTGGGAGCCCTACTGTTCACAAAAATGCTCCAGATCCTGGGCTGGGGACTTAGCTCAGTGGTTCCAGCACCTGCCTTGGAAGCACAAGGGCCCAGGTTCGATCCCCGGTAACCACATACAATACTGGGTATGGTGACTCACACCCAGCAGCAACCAGTACCACATACCGCAGTGCCAGGTGTGGTGGCACACGCCACTAATCCCAGCACTCAGAAGGCAGGAGGATTGCTGAGTTTGAGGCTGAGTTCAGGACCAGCCTAAACTAAAAAGTGAGACCCTGTCTCAAAAAACTAAAAAAAAAAAAAAAAATGCTCCAGATGCATTAAAGCTCAGTCAGTAAAACATTCAACCATTGCAGCATGACAAGCATATACACAGGCATGAACTTATAACCTGGGAGAAGTGAGGCCCTCATAAGCCAAACAACAAAAGAGTTACACTGAGAAAAATTATCTATGGTACCTTATATGTAGATCGATGTTCCAAAGTTAAAATCCAGGCCAGGATTAGAGAAAATATTTGATACATAGCAAAGTTTGAGTAATTCAGGAAATGTAAAGCCTTATAAATCAATACAGAAAAGTAAAAATGTTTTAAACTGGGCAAACCATAGTAACACCCAAGTCACAGAAAAGAAAAATTAAAAATAAACACATGAAAAGCTGCTTCATAAATAAAAAGATGAGATAGTAAATAAAAAATAGAAAGAAATAGTGAAATAATAGAAATTATGTGAGTTTTTTTTTTTCAAAAAATCTTTCTGAGCTGTGCAAGAAATTATGTGAGTTTTTTTTTTTTTTTTTTTTCAAAAGGCCAGCCCAAAAGTGAAGATGAGCCATAGGAAGACTGGCGAGTGTGGCACGTGCGTGGCCCCTGCTGGCGAGGAATTCAGTGTTTCCCCTGCCTGACTTCTCAGATCCGACAGCTCCACTCGGAAGTCTCGTACGGAGACAAATGTGAACCCACATGCGCCAGGAAACTTTTACTACTACGTGATATCCTAGCAATATCAGAAAACAAGGTGAGGCTCAGACAGTCCTAGGAACTGTTCAAAAGCGAGAGAACCAGGGAGGTGGTGGGCGGAGCTGTCATCCCAGCACTTGGGAAAGCTGAAGCAGGATGCAGGACGCTTGGTCACACGTTCAAGCCAATCCTGTGCAGCTTGGCAACCAAGAAAGACCATCTCAAAAAAGAATATAAAAACCGGGCTGCAGATGTAACTCAGAGCAAAGGCCCTGGGTTCAATCCCCAGGACGCAAACTGAGAGAGCTGACACGCAGGCCCAGGGCCCCAAGAAGGAGCAGAGGGAAGATTTCTTTGGCAAGAGCTCTGCTGAGTCCCCACTCAGGCCTCGCTCCCTGAATGAGATGGCTGGGAATGTCCACTTCTCACTCGCCAAAAGCTTCTCACCGAGACCACGTGGGGTTCAGCTTGCGTACTCCACACATGAGGAGGTGCGGGCGGCTGATGTGTTGCTTTTTGGCAATCACGAGCCCGAGAGGCAGGGAACCTGTAGTCCTGCAGCAGAGATGGCTGAGCTGGCTGCTGCTCTGGGGCTGGCCCATCCTCTGAAAGACTGGGCAGCAGAAGGCTGGATGTTCCTGTGGACTAGGTCGGTCACAGACAGCAACGAGCCAGCGCAGGGCTTGTCTCAGACCCTGGCCTCTTGGGCAGCCTGGAAGAGCAATTCGACGTCAGAAGGCAGAACTGCAGCTGAGCACCAGACCTCGAGACTGGAGGCACGGGTAAGGGCGACTCACAGCACCCCGCGAGAGAGTCACCTGGACCCTCCTCCAGGCCTATAGCCTCGGAGACTGTCTTCCCACAGCATCAGCGGCAAAAAGACTTTGCAGTCCCTTTTACCACCCTCCTATCCTACTCTCAGGAAAGCACCGTAAAATAAAGATGCTGCTCGTCCAAGGTGAAAAAAGCAACTTTCACTGTAACCCAGATGGTTCATATTAAGAAACATACCTTGTGAACACAGATGTATATAAACACAGAGAAAATGGCTTGGAAAGATTAAAAAATGGACTAGCAACAGTAAAGTGTGATGGCCTGAATGTTTACGTTTTCTCTAAGTTTTTCCACTGGAATTGTAATCCCCAAGGTGACAGCATCAGGAGGCGGGGCCTTGGGGAGGAGATCAGGCCCTGAAGGTGCCACCCTCATGAACAGGGTTAGTGTCCTTACAACAAGCCACCCAAAACACTCACCAACCCCTTCACCAAGTCAGCTACAAGAAAAGGCACTCATGATGAAGGAATGGGCCCTAGACAAATATCGCATCTACCAGTGTCTTTACCTGGGCCTCGCCCAACTCCAGAGTCCTGAGGCAAAAGTTTCTGTTACTTATAAGCAACCTGGTCTACTACATTTTGTTATAGTGGCCTAGATGAAATAAAATATTGCTGACGCAGCTCAAGTGGAGGGCAGGGTCAAGTGGGAAACTGAATTTATTCATACAAATGCTGCTATGGCCTTCATATGTCATCCCAAACTCCTGTGCTGGAACCTGAAAGCCCGATGCAACAGTAATAGGGAAGGGGCCTACAGAGGGGTGCCTAACCTGGGCTTCCCAACTTCTAGCACAGCAAGAAATAAGTCTGTGTTCTTTGCAAATTACCCAAATGGACAAGACGGATTCAATTTGTCAACATTAATCTCCTAACCACATACCACAAGACTCCCTCAACCAGAACTCAGGGCACCTTCCCACCGTCTCCACGTGTTCCCACCCCAGGGAATTCTGCATCTTGGATGTCAGCTGTGGGCGTCCAGCCCATTTTCGGCAAGGTGCACAGGGTTCCCAGATGAACTTCCACTGTCTCCTTGACTTTAATATGGAAATGAACTGATATGTGGAGAATGAACAACCATTGAGCAATAAAAAGAAAAGGAGACTAAAAGAAGCTAAAATTATTAAGGAAAGAAGCCTTTCTGTGCGTGTGGGGACATGGACACACATATATGCACACACACATATACACACACACACACTTTCACAATTTGTTTCATACAGGAGATACCAAGTACTAAATCACAGCCTTTGAATTACAGTACTTTAAGTATAAACTAAATATCTTAGAAAATCTGATAATCAGTTTAAAGAAATTAGTGAAGAAAACTATGGGTTTGGAAATGACTATAGAAAATGAATGGGATAAAAAGTATCTGGTGCCAAGAAAAGTCTGAGGGAAGTTCCCTTTCACACTCCAGGAAACATTTTCAAGCGGATATTTTATAGTATTTCTTCCTGACATTTGTCTTTTTCCACATTATGGAGCAAGGACTGGCATATGAATTCTGTGGGTCAAGGATAGTTTTGGCATTTTTAAATGGTTGGAAATGTGAAAACAATAATTTCATGACAGTTTATGTGAAAATCAGATTCCATAGTCTCTAGTAAATTCCTCTTCCAAGCCTGCCACATACATCTGTGCAGGGGGCTCTAGCTGCTCTATGGGCAGAGTCCATTCAGCCCTCACAACCCCCGGCCCCTCAGCCTGTGCCGCACGCCAATTCCAGCCTCTTCACTCCCACTTTTTGTTCAGACAACAGGACCAATAGTTGCAAAGATCAACCGTTCACTCTCTTGCACACCCTTCAGTGATTATTTGTTGCTTAGGGATGGGCAACCCTTTTGTTCACCCAAAAAGATTAGGCTCACACCACTTCACAAAACAGGGAAGCTGTCCATGGGTAAGGAAGCCCTTGGTAAATACTCAGCTTCAAGAGGGCAGATATCCTCCTGGGGTTAAAGCACAACAAGCAATATCCCATGAATAAATCCCTTCTGGCATCCAGCAAATTAGACTATTGTGAATTGTATATTAAGTCATACTTGGCTAAAAATAACCATTCAAGTCTATTCAACTGTTTTGGATACTCTGAAGCTCCATGTAACACCACTTAGTAAACTGGGTTGAAAGATAACTATTGGTAACCCCTTATTCATATGGAAATCACTGACCAAGTCAGCTACAGGAAAAGCAAAATAAAGTGATTAGTCAGATGCCAGTCAGACCTTCTAATATTCCAACCTCCCTTCTGCATTATTCAACATTGTACCTCCTCCATCAAAACGGCTGTCTCCCTTGTACGTCAAGTTCCAAATTCTCTCCTGCTCCAGCTTACCTCCCATCACCAGACACATCTCAGGCATCCCATTCTCAAAGTGCTTTGACTGTGTTCTGCTACACTTTCCCTTTACTTCTCAAGCAACCAGAATCTTGCCTTTAGAACTTTGATGAATAGGTTTTACCGCTAAGTCCACAGAACAGCCCTTCAGTTCTTAGACATCAGAGTCATCTGAGGAAGATAGGAAACTAAACAGCAAGCAGTTGCCAGAGCTGCGAGTCTAAACCACACGTGCCAGTGCTTCAGAGCTACTTGAAATGAATCATGAGGGTCACTCATGGCTCCAGAGGCGCTTTCTGGAAGTCTTGCTACCTGGCACACTTGACACTAGTGACCCACTGATTATCCATCTCCTCCCGTTAAACACCTACCTCGTGGCAACTTTTGCCTGTTTCACAACTTATTATATGATGATGTTTTGCTAATAACTACAATATACAGAACAGAATACAGTCCCTTCTATTAAAGAACTTTAATTTGATAAGTAAACAAATCAGACACAAAAGAATTGAAGACCAATATAAAAACAAACATACACTGGGTGTTGGGGGGCACACCTGTAAACCCTTACATTCTGGAGGTGTAAGTAGAAGGATTGCAAGCTCAAGCCTAACCTGAGCAACTTAACAAGACCCTGCCTCCAAATTTTAAAAATTGGGGATGTAGCTCAGTGCAAACGCCCTGAGTTACACACACACACACACACACACACACACACACACAGAGAGAGAGAGAGAGAAATATATACTAAAAGATCAAAACATGGGAGAAGTGGTAGAAGGACGTGCAGATGCAGGGGACAGGATGGGCCCAACATGGGAAGAACTTGGCCAAGAGAAAGTCCCACAGATGGAAGGACAGAAAAGGACAAAGAGCAGGCGACAAAACACAAGCACCTGGAAGAGATCAAAGGTTCACAATGGTGAACCAGAACAAGGTGGGTAAGGTACAACGACATCCATGCGACGTCTTGAGTTGAGATCTGCTGGGGAAGCACAAGGGAGATCCTTAAGCAAAAGGATGACATCATAAACGAAGCCCTGGGGAATATGACCCTTCTGTCAGGTGGGTAGGATCAAATGAAAGAAAATCGCAAGGCAAAGAGGTTCGCTGGCAAGTTAATACACGATAAGGCTTAAGCTTAGTTTTGCAAAGTCTATATTAATGAAGGAAAAGGACAAAGAACTGCCAACAGCCATTTCTTCTCATCTCCTTCCCAGAATGTTCAGCATCCACATGCACTGCCAAATTGGTCATTAACAATAAATGATCGCAATGATGGGTAAGGTGCACACACTTTCCAATGTCCTCAGAGACAATATAATCACAGACTTCACTGCTAGTGGCCCGATGTGTTACTCTGTGTTGGTAATTCATGACCAAGTACAACTCCTTGTGTCTCCAGCTATACTGGGAAACCGCTCTACTCTTGGCACTTTGATCCCTTCTGCTTCTGCATTCAGAAATGTCAAAGAAGAGCGGGAAACCACTGAGGTGGGCTGGCTGCTAGAGGGTCCCCGGCAGGCTAGGGAGGCCCTTCAGGTTCCCACATATCTCCACACTCAGATGGCTGGCGGGTGACCGGAAGTACCCCTGGATGAGCAGGCGTGCACCTTGAAGCTGTTGAGACACCCTTTCCCTCTGTTCCCTAACAACTTCCTTCTGTAGAGGCAAAGCTCTGCTCTCTTATCTGGCTTAAGACACTGCAGTTTGTTTTCATAAAGATCACTAACTTGGCCAGACACTAGGAAAGAAGAGAGACGACAAATCTGGTTTTGATGAAAAGGAGACATTAAATAGGGTATTACCACGACCCACGGGACAAGGAAATCCTGAATCTCCACTGCCTCACTCATTCCACAGTGCGCTGGGGGGACGGATCACACACCACGGCATCCTGCCTTTAACTGCATCCGAGAGACAGAAGGATTGCTCAGCATTGAAGCCGTGCTACTCATTGGCGAGCCAGAAAAGAAGACGTTCCTATACCCTGTCAATATGCTTGACTGAGAAAATACTCAGACAAATCTGAGGCATCCATACTTCAGGGTCTCCCCTATGTCAAATCGTAAAGCTTGGCCACAATCATGTTAAACTACAACTTAATACAATAAGCACTATGGGTTGCAGATGTAGTACAATGGTCCTGCCCCTTCATGTCCAGCCCCAGAGGCCAGCCAACCATAAGCAGAACTATCCCTCCAACGGAACAAAGGCGCTGCAGACAATGCCTCTTCTAGTTACTGTTTCAACTTGGATAATGAGCAGAGAGTTAACTCTTTGCAAGTAAGATCAACAAAACGAGGAGGAAATTTCCTCGTAGGTCCCACCTTCCTCCATACTTTATCATGTGACCTCTCTTTTCCATATTATACCCCTCCTTGCAATCTTTACAGATTAACTGACCCTAAAGACAATCTAAAAGTAAGAGGCATTTTCTGTTTTCAATACAATCCATGTTTCTGATCCCCTACTGAGGGGCAAGTCTCCTCCAGACTCTCAAGAATGGGCCAAGTGTCATTTTATAATACAGCTGCTCAAAGTAGCCAGTCAGAGCAGCCCACGTGCCCCAAATGTCATCCTTACACAGGAGGCAGAAAGGCGTGACAGTCCTGAGCCTTCCAGCATGGCTACAAAGTGGGCGTCATCAACCATTTTACAGACGAGGAGACTTTTTTGAGGTCACATAAGGTCCCGCAGCCAGGATGTGACCACATTAACATCCTAGTCAAGTTCCTCTGGCCCAGTGGATCGTAACCTGAGACTCACACTCCCTAAATCTATGACTAAGATGGGAAAATAATGACATTTTACTTTTCACTGACTTCTACCTAAATGTAGGCTATGACTTTATTATCAGTAGAAATAAGTATATTTCTGTATTACTCTCTAGTTGCTGCCAATTTTAATATTTTTATGCTCATTATTATTTAAAAATTATAGGAGCCATCAGATTCCTCTCCCAGGGATTATTATTTTAGTAAAGAATCATATACCATTATATTAAGTTTGTTGTCTTAAGTATTTTGATAGATTCACTAATATAATTGGTTCTGTTGTAATATAATTTACCTTATTTCATGCACATAAAAACACCATTCTAAAAGATGTTCCAGAGACTTCTCTACCTGATGCTTCTACAATAAACAAAGTACAGAAACTCCTGCTCTACCCAAAATCTATCTTTTCTGTCTCCCCACAAGCTTGCCTCATGCTGTACTTCCTTCCCTAGTTCTCTTTCTAAGACTACCTTAAAATAGTTCCTCACATAGAATTTTTAAAACATGACTGAGGATTGAAGCACAGAATCAACTAATGCACTGTCTCTTATTAAACGGTACTTATAAATTTGCATGGCTCCAGTTTTTAGTCCCAAACTGGCTTAAAAGCCCATGTGACAGGCAAAGCCTCTCCTCAGCCTTTCACTGCAAAGAACGGTGAGTACTCCATTTATCAGAAACCCTAGAAAGACCTAGCTGTTGCCTGAAGGCATGAAACAATGGCATAGTTGGTTTTTAAAAAAGTATCATAAAACAACAATAAACTAATCGAGAAAGAGCTGCCAAATTTCAGCCAAGATTCTCTGAGTATCAGATAACGCCCCTCTCTTCTATCTGCAGATGCCAAGACATAGCCCTCCCCCAAACCCAAACTCAGCACCTCGCGGAAGGACGGGACCTACACAGCACACCAGACTCACATGCATAATGCATAGGCGTGGGTCTCCTCACTGGAGAGGAGAAGCGTCCTCGCTGCATGTGTTGGCAGGAGGCGTGCATGGGTGATGGTGCCACTGCAGGATGCCATTGTCTTGATGTTACTATAAACAATAAGCCAGCATATGATTTGGAGGAAGGAAAAACGTATTTCAAATTCAAAACAATACGACTCATATGGCAAAACATTCCCTAAATCACTAGCAAAGCTCTCTTCGTTCATTTTCTTTGCCAATGGATCTTCCACTCAGTGCATCAAAGCATGTGAGAGCACTCGTTAGAAGGTTAAAGAGCTTCTTTAGTATAAGAATATTTTTCAGTTGATTCATTTGGGCCATGATATCATTTCTTCCTCAGGATTGTTCAACTCTGCTCTCAGATTCTTAACAAAGAAATGCTTTGTGGATTCATGTTAAAAGCAAAGAGAAATCATGGCCTCCTCTGTGCCCAGACATGCAGCTTGACCAATCAACGCCACTTTCAGCTCTATACTTCCACAACCATAGGGTTTCAGTTTATGTGTCACTGGATTGGTATTAGCTGATTTTCAAACACAAGATTTCTTCAGGGAGCAGCCCCAACAGGCAGCCTCCTGGAGAATCTAGATCATTAAAGGAGTGTCAAGGGTGTTTTCCATGCCACACCAATTAGCACGACCTTGGAGAGTTCCAAAAGGTCAAATGGACAGTAAGCAGGTCACAGCTCACAGGCCACCAGGCACAGGAAAGCAAGACCGCTGGCCAATGTGTGATGTTTCGCCCAGAAAAGGCTGGTAGATTCCCTGTGACCAAAACTTATTCTCCTAGATCCAAAGGTGCATTCTAACAGCAAATGAACGACTTAAGGAGACTGACTCTGAGCACCCTAGACTTACAGACAATGAAGGGATGATTAGACTTTGCTCAGGTTGAAGAGTATTAAATTTACAGGTGAAAAGTCATGAAGGCAAAGGACACCTAGGGGCTGTGTGATGGCATCTGCCTCAAAAGCACTTAAATTCTCTGCGACACAAAAGGCAGGTAAATAAATCCCATGGCACATCCATGGCTGCTGTGTGTATGACCACCTAAGTTAGGGTGTCACAAGCCCCCAAAATTCCACAGCTTCCTTCCCATCTTTGTTTCCACCCATTTAAAAGGAATGTGATTATTAATCAGTAGCTCTTCACTACTTACTGGATGAAGTACTCTTCTCTTCAAAACACTAGAAAACTGTTCTCTGGAACAGACTGCAGATGATTCCCTTGTCCTAGGCAGGGACAGCTGATTAAGGCTAAGTTGTTCTTGCTTAGCTGATTGGACAGGAAGAGATGAAAAAAAATCTCCTGGCTCTCCACACTTGAAAAAAGCTACCTTTGCATCTCTTATTCAGCTGTGCTGTGTCCATCTGACACCTACAGTCAGATAAAACTGTTGTCTTTTAGGAAGATGCACCAATTCTACTTCAACTCCAGTATCAGAATTTGATATGGCAATATCTCTAATGAACAGAGTACCAAGCATGGCTCAAGTATCACTTCTTTTCGAAAATTAATACTGAACGAAAGTTCATGAGCTTGCTAATTACAACTTTTTCTCTTTTTGACATCAGGATACTAGACAAAAATGCATTTAATTTATAATAGGAATGGAAATGTCGTGAGGGGTAAAAAGAATATCATTAACTTAGTTGGAAATAAACAGAAACAGAAACACACAACATCTCAAGCCCCAAAAGAAACTTTAAAAGGTTATCTATTCTAAAGCTTGTCCGTTTCCTATTTAAGTAAAAGGGAGTGACTTTCCCAGGGCCACTACATGGAGTGTCCAAGGCTCACAGAACACAGATTTCCTTGGTTAAAGATCAACGCTTCCACTCTACCACCCTATCTCAGCTCTATCAAGAGAGAGATTTATGTAGCCAATGGCAAACAATCTAGAATGAGTTACAGAGTTGTACTGTAAATTCCTTTTGGTTGCTGGTGAATTCTCCCTATATCCAAATTAAGACTGCTTTTCACCTACAAAATTTAGCATATCATGAAAGAAAGAAATTAAAACATGTCACAACATCTCTGTGAGTTAAGAAAGAGACACGATCTTAAGAGAATAAAAAACAACTGAGTTTCTAAGGATGTGTTCCACACTGGATTTATGAAAGAAGAAGGCAGGAAATGAGGTGACCCAACCTTCTCTCTTCCCTTTAAATCAGCAGTAGGCACGGTGCCTAGGCGAGGAGTTGATGTTCCCATTCAGTAACACGAGAACAATGCAACCATCTCATGCCCTGTGAGGATTTCACTCTACACACGTAAGACCTTAGATTTTTTTTTATTATTATCAATTCTTTTTAGTGACATAAATAGATAACATTTATCTCAAAGTGGTCCCCCAACGAGCAGCCTCAAGAACACTCAGAATTTGTTGGAAATGCAAAGTCTCAAAATCAATCCAGATCTGAAGAATCAGAAGTCCTGAGCATGGCACTCGGCAATGCGTGTCTCTGTAAGTTTTATGGGTGACCTGCAGCAGCTAACAGTTGGGAACAACTGTGCCAGAGCATGCCGGAACGCTGTCGTGCCCCGTGCTGACGGAGACGGCACACACACAGACTCACGGCTTTCTCTACAGGGACCCTGAAACTCATACAAATCCCCAAGTTTATCCAAGTTAGATCACATTCTGGCAAGAAACTATGGCAGACGCTGCCTAAAAATGAGTCATTTCTAAAAGTATGGAGGAGTTTTATGAAGACAGAATTTATGACTCACTTTTCTATTGTTTAAGTGGACAGTTAGTTCTATCCATTACAAATTAGATTGTGCCTGCTTTTTGCCAATGAAAGGAATCATAACTGAAGAAAAGAGAAATGGGAAATACTGACGTGATTTGTACCTCATGAGAAGCTGGCTTGATCAATGGGATGGCCGCACCCACTAAGGCCCTAGAACATTCTATCATAAAGAGTCTGGGTCAAGCACTAAGTTAGATACAAATTAAATACATAATTGACTTTCCCAGCATCCTTACCATAGCTACAGGAAAAGAAACTCAAATCATATTTTTAAACATGTTTTGTAGGAAGAAGAGAGAAAAATATCTAAGGCATCAAAATCAACGGATGTTCCTAATTTAATGATAGAAAAGAACAACAGAGCACTGATGAAAAACTTAAAAATAACAGAGAGAAGTAGATAGGGCCATTGTGTTCATAGCCAAGAGAATTTAAGGTGTCAGCTCCTCTCAAACTAAACTACTAATTTAACACAATACCAAACTCCCAGCAGAATTTTTTCAAGGTAGAGAAAAGGCAATAATAAACTTTATGGAAAGATAAAAAGCTTAAGTAGTTAAGATGATTTTTTTTTTTAAAAATTAGGAATGCATACCACCAATTTTAAGACTTACTATAGCATTAGCAAGGTCAGATACATAGATCAATGAAAAAGAATAAAGTCCAGAAGTAGAACCACACAAATACGGTGATCTTTGACACACGGTACCAAGGCAAGTCAGTGAAGGAAGGACAATCCTTTCAACAAGTGGTGTCGGACCATTAGGGAGCCACATGCAATCAGCCAACCAGCCCTCAACCTGTACTTAAATCTCAGACAAAATTTTTCTCAAAATATTCCACAGACCTAAGTGTAAAATATAAAACTCTGTAAATTCCTAGAAGAAAACACCGAGGGAATCTTTAAGGCCAGTGACTCAAAAGATGGCTTTTAGATATAATACCAAAAAGCAAAGCATAAAAGAAAAGACAAGCTACAGACAGACTCCCCAGCAAAAGACTTGGACACAAACATACAAAGAGCTCACAAAACTCAGCAATATAAAAGCCTAATTTAAAAAAATAAGCAAAAGATTTAAGTAGATAATTTTTCAAATAAGTACATGGCAAGATGTGTGCCTTGGAAAATACAAAATAAGAAATTGCAGTGAGGGCCGGGGAGTTAGCTCAGTGGTTCCGGCGCCTGTCTCGCAAGCGCAAGGGCCCCGGTTCGATTCCCCAGTAACCACATAACAATACTGGGTGTGGAGACCCACACCCAGCAGCAACCAGTATCACGTACCACAGTGCCGGGCGTGGTGGCTCACGCCTGTAATCCCAGCACTCGGGAGGCAGAGGCAGGAGGATTGTGATGTGAGTTTGAGGCTGAGCTGAGGGCCAGCCTGAACCACAAAAAAGCGAGACCCTGTCTCAAAAAACCTAAAAAAAAAAAAAAAAAGAAATTGCAGTGAGACTATTACCATACACCTACTAGAATGGCTAAAACAAAACACATGACAGCGCCAAATCAGAGCTCTCCTACACGGCAGGCACAGATACAGATTGGTACCGCCATTCTGGAAAGTGGTTCGTTGGTAGTTTCTTTTAATGTGTTTGTTTGCTTGTTTGTTTTTCAGTTTCTTTTAATGTTAATCATATACTTCCCATGTGTCCAGTAGTTTTACTCCTATATATTTATCCTAGAAAAATAGGAAAATATACTCACACAAAAGTGCACATGAATATTGGACATGCTGAGTTAAAGAAGCCAATCTTACAAAACTCACACACTTTATAATTCCACTCAAATGACATTCTAGCAAAACCAAAACTACAAATCAGCAGTTGTCAAGGACAAGGAAAGGGAAAGGTTTGTACTGGATGACAAAGAGATGTCACAAGAATATTTTGGAGAACGGTATAATAGTTCTTCATCCTTTTAGTGGAAGTAGTTACACTAATATATGTATTTTATGAGTTAAAAGTTGTAGACTTTTACATTTAAAAAGTGAAACAATGTATATAAACTTAAAAATAATAAAGACAGCTAGGGATGGGCGGGAAGCAGGGATGTGCTGGGTTCCATGGGTTGGTAGACTCAGGTCTTTGGTGTGGAGGCAAATCTTATTTTCAAAATGATAAATTTCCAATTTGAATTTCTGGACTCATAAAGTTTTAAATCCAAATGAGTGTGATTGAAACTCAATAGCAATAATTTACTAACATGAATGCTCGAGCCAAAAGTCATTCTTTTTTAACTAAATTCAAATGCAAAAATTTAAACTTCTTCCAATGAACTTTTATTATCCCCCTAAAAACTGCAGATGAAAACATTGAAATTACTCTTTTCTGTGATTCTAGAACTACTTCAATAATTTCTGATAGATAGATGTTAACTTCAAAGGGACTATGGCAATGTAATTTCTGTCTAATTACTACCTGGCATGAGCAGAAAGAACCACTACGCGGGGATGTGCATTGAAACCCAAAACTCTTTTTTCTTTTTTAAAATCGATTTTATTGGTACATTTTATACATACAGCATGATCACATTTAACATTGAGGACTTGTACCTGTACATGACACATCTTGATTCTCATTTTTCCCCTTTCCCCTGCCCTTCCTACGAGCCCTGCTCCTTACATACATAAGCTTTGCTTCCTTTTTGTTTTTTACTGTCAAGTTTTTTTCTCTTATGTTCTACGTACGTCATCTTCTAATAATTGTCACACTGTAAAACTGATACTTTGGATAATGTTTGAAACTTTTATTTATTTTTAATTGGCAAGTATTTATGGAATAGAATGCAATCCTTAATAGAAGTATATACGGTATAAAGATTAATCAAGCTAAAATATTTATCACCTTATCAACTTACCTTTTTTGTGTCTGTGATGAGAAGATAGATATCTTTTTTTTTGAAACAAGGTCTCACTATGCAATTCAGGCTGGCCTTAAACTTACTATGTACCTGAGGCTGGCCTTGAACTTGCAGTTACCTCCTGCCTCAGCTTTCCAAGTGCTGGGATTATTGGCCAGTATGGCCACGCCCATTAAGAAAACAGATTTTTTGTTTGTTTGTTTTTGATACTGGGGATTGAACTCTGGCCCTTGCTCTTGAGAGGTGGCTACCAAAAGTTCTAAGCTAAATCCCTGGCCTGAAAAGACAGATTTTGATCTAACTCATACAGAAGTTTATTTTCCAGCTGAGGAAACCATTCATTAATAACACAACTCAATAAATGATGGTTCTAACTTGTGGTTAGCACTTCACAATTCTCTCCCAGATCCTAACTCCTGTAGTAAAATAATAATAATGATGATAATCTCTGCTTTTCATTGTTTTTCTTAGGTTATTAACAGTTTAAACAGTTTGAGAAACAACAAACTAGGATGTAAAGCTAAGTAAATTCAGTACTCACAGCATGTATTGTTTGCATGTTACAGTTTCTGTCTCACTATGAATTGAAGAAGTGAATATAGTTAGAAAGAATGGACTTGGGGGCAACAGTTACCAGGTTTCAAGGCAGTCTGTGGGTTAAGCTGGGAGTGTGGCACAGTACCACCAAAAAGGGGGAGGGGAAGAAGAGGGGAAGGGGAGGGGGAGGGAAAGAAAGGAGGGGGAGGGGAGGGCAGCAAACTAGAGGAAGGGAGAGGGACAGATAAACGGAGAGTGTAAAAATATGCTGGGTTAAATATATATGAAGTCCCTACAGTACTTTCTTCTACCCTTTATGTATTAACTTGCCTCAGAGAAACACTTTGTCTGCCTTAGTAGATTAGATAGTTAAATTTTTAGTGCCTCCACACTACGTAGTCTCAGCCGCCATATTCTTTCCCTGGCTGTCTTGTCATGTGTTCCCTCCCTTTCAGCTGCCACGGAAATCCACATTCCCCGAGAAGGGGGCCACAATCTTGCTGAAAATATTATACAGTGTAAACATATATGTTACATATACATTATTTTAAATAATATCCTATTTTAAAAGAAGCATTTATATGAGGCCGGAAGATCACAGACTTGAGCTCAGACTGAGAAACTTAATTGTAATAACATATTAACATATATTAACATATCTCAAATAATAACATATCTCATAAAAACATATCTTAAAATAAAAAAGTTTAAAAGGGCTGGAGGTATAGCCTAGTGTGAAGGCCCAAGGTTTGTTCCCTAGTAGTAAAACAAGGAAGGGGGGTATTCCAACAAAACAAAACAAAACAAAACAAAATAAAACACCAAGCATGTGCAAGTGGATGTATCTTTGTCAGGGTTTACAACACACTGTTTTAAAGCACTGAAAGATAGAAGCCAGGGACCAAGGTGACTGTGCAATTTTTTTTCTCTCTGTAAAGTACTATTACTTGGGAAAAAAATCCATTTGTAAATATTCAAAGATGTCAGAGAGATGACACACCTAAAAGCACACCTACCACACCCCCTCCTACCTTTCCAGCCTACCTCTGCTCTCCCCTAAACCATTAAGAAGGACAGCTTTCATCTCCCAGACTGCTCTCTTCACACAAATCTTTTCTACACAACTCATCGTAAAGCTCTTATGATCAACTAATATGTTGTTAGGGAGATTCAAGAAATAACTTTAAATTCAATTGCAATCTAATACAGCAAGTGTGGGGGGGAATCATGGGCTGTATTACTGAGAGACAAATATTACAAATTGACTTAAATTGTTCCAGCTTCATGACATTTATAAGTCAAATACAAAAGCTTAAAAGTATGTATCAGGGCCGGGGAGTTAGCTCAGTGGTTCCGGCGCCTGTCTTGCAAGCGCAAGGGCCCAGGTTCGATTCCCCGGTAACCACATAACAATACTGGGTGTGGAGACCCACACCCAGCAGCAACCAGTACCACATACCACAATGCCGGGCGTGGTGGCTCACGCCTGTAATCCCAGCACTTGGGAGGCAGAGGCAGGAGGATTGCTGTGATGTGAGTTTGAGGCTGAGCTCAGGGCCAGCCTGAACCACAAAAGCGAGACCCTGTCTCAAAAAACCTAAAAAAAAAAAAAAAAAAAAAAAAAAAGTATGTATCAGCTGGTTCTTTTCTTTCCTCAAAAAAGTAAAATGTATTAAAACAACCTAATTTAAGCTATAGTCCAGTATAGATTAACGTTAAATTTATAGTCCATTAAAATCTTAACCTTTTAATGGTTAAGATTTCCTACATAACTTTTATTAAATTATTTCCTATTAGAAACATTAGCAGCCATGCATGGTGGCGCACTCCTGTAATCCCAGCACTTTGGAGGCTGAGGCAGGAAGACTGCCACAAACTTAAGGTCATCCTGGATTGCATCGTGAGTTCAGGACCAGCCCGAACTACAAGTTGAGATCTTGCCTAAAAAAAACAAAAACAAACAAACAAAAAAAGCAAAACAGAACAAAAGGTTGGCTGCTTGTTCCTCAGTGAGAACATTTCCATCTAAATCCGCTTCTGCTCTGACTTTCCTGCTAGTATCTCTCCTGACCTTTATTTTTAAAGAAACAAAAGAAAACCAATGAAAAGAAGGAAGGAAAGAAAATTGCTTTCTTTTTGTAGAAGCACAGCACATTCGGTATTTGGAGTCCTGCCATTTAACATCTGGACGTCTCTCAACTGAAATTCAAATTGGTGAAATATGCTTTGCTTAAATAATTTTTAAAGCAAATAAGAAATACATTTTTTCCTACAGAGGTGCTCCTCTTTACTTCTTTCTCACCTCCCTCCTCAAGCCACAATTCTTTAAAGTCAGTTATTTTTTCTCAAGCTGAACTCTTGTATCTCGGAGGCAATAACTGAGCTATTAGGTATTTCTGGCTGACCCTCTGTTACTTGGGAGAAAGAAAGTACTTAGAGGATACATGCAACTCATTTTCACTTAGTTGAAAATCTTTTGCCAGCATTAAGTCACAAAAGATTCGACAAAAGCAACAAAAAATTTCAGAAGCAGCGCTGCTTAACAAAGAAGTCTCCTTCATACTCAAAGAATGTGAAAACTCTTATCACAGTTACCTCATCAGTAAATCTCATCTTAAATCTTCTCACAGTCATGACAGCAAAGGCGACTACTTACAGTGCAACAAGGACTGATTTTAGAAGGTCGTGTGAACAAATGTTTGGCTCAAAATGTACTGGTTAAAAATGAAGACCGATCTGAACTCCTCGTTCAGAATATAAACTCCAAATAAATGTGTCAGTGATCAAAGACACTGAATCACAATGTCCTAAAGTCAGGACGCCTCGGTTCTCCTGCTGGGTATCAGTGATGCTCTCAGGGGCCACGGGTCTCTCTTCCATTTCACTTATCGGCAGAGCTCTGGTTAGACGGGAAGAGACTGTCTAGGGCCACAACCCCCTGACCACACGGCTCTCATCTGATCTCAGAGGGGAAGCAGGGTCAGGCCTGATTAGTACTTGGAAGGGAGACTGGGCAACATTGGTACAGTGAATGTCATTGGACACATTGTACAACCCTATGGTATTTAAAGTCCAGGGGTTTTGTGACTCAAAAATAAGAGTGAAGAGAAAGCAACAAGCTCCTATCACAAATTATTTCTGAATTTAACAACTGCCTCTCTTGATGGAATATGAGCTATCTGAGGGGGAAACTAAGGCAGAACAGAGACACAAAGGTCTTTGCTAGGGACTGATGTAGTGGGCTATGGGTCAGGAAAAGTGATCTGACGGTTGAGTTTAGGACAGGCTGGGAGGGCCGGTGAAAACACATACGACAAGTCCATCCACAAAGCCTACAAACAGTCCGGTGTTGGGGGAAGGACAAGAGAATTTAAAACATGGCAGGCATTTAAGGCCTACAGTCAGAAATTTTTTTTTTTTTTTTTTGAGACAGGATCTCGCTTTGCGGTTCAGGCTGGCCCTGAGCTCAGCCTCCAACTCATATCACAGTAATCCTCCTGCCTCTGCCTCCCGAGTGCTGGGATTACAGGCGTGAGCCACCACGCCCGGCACTGTGGTATGTGGTACTGGTTGCTGCTGGGGTGAGTCTCCACGCCCAGTATTGTTATGTGGTTACTGGGGATCGAACCTGGGTCCTTGTGCTTGCAAGACAGGCGCCGGAACCACTGAGCTATATCCCCAGCCCTATAGTCAGAAATTTTAAAAATGAAGGAAATACTGATACTGGAGAGAAAGGCCTGGGGCCTGCAGCCAGGGGTTAGCACCAATAACAAATAACTCTGGGCCTTAGGTTTATAGAAAAATCAAAGGAAGAGTACAGAGTTCCCATACAGCCCTATACTGGAGGACTCTGTTATTAGCCTCTTGCATTGGTGTGGTTTACCTTTTACAAATGGTGAGTCAATATCAATTAATTATCCATCATTTACAAGGGGGCCACACTTCTGTGCTACACATGCTCTGGGTTCCGACACATGCAGTATCTATAGAGTCACACTGCTGTGCGCCCACATTCATTCCTCCTTCCTCCAACATCCTGGCAGCCATTGCTCTTTCTGCTGTCCCTGGAGTTTCGTCTTTTCCTGAGTGTCATGCAGCTGAACTAACGCATAGCCCTTCCGGGCCCAGCCTCTCAGATGGCCAACTGGCCCAACACATGCTGCCTGCCTTTTCATCCAGTCACATAGTACATCTGGGGCTTATCTAATGAGAGGAAGTTAATAAACATCAGTGTCATCACTGAGTTTTAGAAAGAATCCTAGGAATTTTAAACACACAGAAAAAAACCATTTTAAGTGCCTGAATAGACTAGATTGTAGCATGTTCCGGGCTGACAGCTCTGGTTCAAACCCAGAGCTTTCCCTTCTGGCTCTGACCTTGAGCAAGCTGACTCTGAAATCTCAGAGGTTCTTACCAACGTGTTTTGGGAATAGTATCATATTCATTAAAGAAGCACTATAAGGACCAAGCTAACATCCCTGAAGTATTTAACACACTTGGTACAAGAAGCAGCCCTCCAAAGACGCTGTTAATGCTTAAAGATCTCTACTGGTTTTCTAGAAATGAAGATGCATTGAAACTAGCCATGATTATGAGAGTTAATGAGTTTATTATGAGGTAATTTTTTTCAAACTAATGGTTGAAGCAAAACACAATGATTGATAAGGAAAGCTTTTTGGCAAAAATAATGACATGGATACACCATGAATCTAAAAATCAATGACCACCCTTCCCCTGAGTTACAGCTGAGAATCTTCATATCTCATGGTAGCTCTAAATAGTTTTTCTTTGCCTAATTTCTACTACACTGCCAACTTTGGGGTTTTTTTTTCTTTTTCTTTTTTCTAAAATTTGTAATAGAGTTTTGAAAGGTTCCTCTGGCTGAGCTCAAACCTGGAATCCTTCTGACTCTAAAGTTTGGTTTCTTTTCAGACTGAAACCATCAAGCCCAACTTATCTCTTAAAAGTCATTAATAAAAAAGGCAATTGAAAGGTTTAGGCTGCAGGTCAGTATCAGAAGGGATCATGAATGTAGGGCTCTTTGAGGTTCCTCGGGGCTTTTATGTTCAAGGGCACCAAAGCCTTGCACAACATGCAAGTTCCCCAGTTCCAGTCTGTCTGACAGCTCTGTTTCTGGAAACTTCAGCAACTGTCTTGGATTAGGATTTGATACCTTTCTCAATAAGCAATTTTGTCTTTGGGCCAATAGTGCTGCTAGTCAAGTGCTAGTAAAGCTTCCCATTCTGCTCTGTGGTTCTAACACAGACAATGAGAATAAGAATTAAAAGATTCCATCTCCAAGTTACCTGAAATATAATATGTTCTTAGACTAAGGATTTATATGAAAGGACAATCTACCCATCATCTATATATAGCCATCTATAAACTTCAATATGGATTTATTAACTTAAGAAAGATTGGTGTGTGTGAGTGTGTGTGTGTGTGTGTGTGTGTGTGTGTTGCTAGGGACTCAACCCAGGGCCTCACACGTGCTGCAAAAGTGTTCTGTCAACTGAACTACGTCCCCAGGCCAAGAAAAATACTTCCTTATTATAGCTCCCAACTCTACACTGGAAAATTCCTCATCAACAATTTCATTGAACATTCAGTAAAGTAAAGAAACATAAGAAAATTAATCATTTAGATACATTCAATGTTTTTTTAAGAAAGTAGTTCTTAACTGAATCCCACAACTTTCAGATATGCAAACTTAGGAGCAATTTTTGGGCAGTGTTTGTGGAAAGAAAGTCGGTTGTCTTCTGTGCTGTCTCCCACAGCAGAGCTTTGCGAGTACGTACATCCTGTTCAGTACCGTGAACTAAACCACTTCTGTTCTCAGAGAAATAAGCATCGTAAAATGAAGACCAGGAATTCCAACACTAGCAAGTGCTACAGACAGTTTATAGGGTGCAGTGGGGTCTTATTTTTCCCCACTCAACTCAACTTTACTACAGAACATTTTTTTGGTGTTACTCTGTGGCTCTTCTCTCCATCATTTGTCATGCTTGCTAAATGCCCTTGGTCAGCGAGATTAAATACAGTCTAGGTACAGTTTATGTCATCTCCAGTTCCACACTATAGTAAATAATGTGGTTACAGGTGTGTGGTGTTTACTGCATCTGGGATTATTTCTGTGGGCAAAGTTTAAAGAGATCTGGATCTTTATAGATGGAGATAAGTATCTCACATGTTTACCAAAAGCCTTCTCACAGACCACACAGTTACCAGTGTGTCTATGAACACTTATTTTACCCATAACTACAAAAAGATCCTGATTCTTAAAGCAGAGATTAGAGTAAGTACATACAGAGCCTTTGTGTGTATGTTTTTGCTGCCCTTTGAGTTAACAGTTAAGCGAGGCAGCTAGCTATTTGTAGGACGGAGCATGTTGGGAAGCTATTCTGTAAACTGGCTATTCTTGGTCTTTGTCCACACAGCTACCCGGTGTGCTATACTTTTTCTGTGAAGTTGTATGCCCCTCACTTGATCTTATTCACTCTTAGCACTTGGTCTTTAGCTTTTGGAGGGGCTTTGAAAACCAACCTCCATGCTAGCGCATCACCTGTTTCCATTGTCCTACGAGCAGGTGGCCCAGGTGCCTCATCACTGTGTCCATGCCGTTCTTCCTTTGGTCATGAAGTCACAGTTTAGAACTTCCGCTAATTTCTCAAGAAATCAGATGCATCCAAGATTTACTTTGATACCACCTTAAGTATCATGTGTACTCAGCTTTCTGTTACTGTGACAAAAATATCTAAGAAAATCAACTTAAAGGTGAAAAGATTAATTTCAGCTCACAGTTTCAGAGTCAGTCTATAGTCAGCGGCCCCACTACTCAGGGGACCCAGTGAGGCAGAACACCATGGCAGAGACCACATGGCAGCGCAAGATTTCCCGCTCACGGTAACTAGGATGGAACAGGACAGAAAGCGAGACAGAGAGGAAGGGGCTGGGGCTGGGCTTGGCCCAGGAGGCCCCACAACATCCGTTCCCACCATGTCCATATCCCACTAAGTTAGGAACCTATCAGTGTGTCACTCTGCTGCTGAGATCACAGCTCTCAAGGTCTAGTCCCTTCCCAAGACCTCACTTCTGGACTCTGCTTTCCTAGTGGCCACGCCTTCAACACATGAGCTCTTGTGCTGAGCATCCAACCTGAATTTTCCACTTTACACCCCACCTTTGCTTTACTTCTGGAAGGTGTTCATGTTCCGTTAAGGTTAGAAGTGTTCCACTAAAAAATCAGGAGCCATCTTGCGGCCCTTTGACAGCAACTTTCCCCCCCACCCCCCTCCAACTCTGTGGAAATGTTTACGCTGCCAATGGACAAGCAGAAGGGTTCATTCTGCATCTGCCCTTCTGGAAAGTCTCTCACCTTTCTTGACCTTGTAACCCTACCAGTAAAAATACTCTAGATACATACCCACTCATCTGCAAATGGCAAATGTCTGCTCACCTGGCAGAGTGATTCTACTGACATAGCTTCGGCCCAAGGCTCCCAGAATTTGAAAACCTACTTATCACCAGCTGCGCTACCAAGTTATTACCTGGCTCCCTGTTTCCGCATCTGTAAAGTCAGAATGA